>CM040243.1:148794236-148859436 GCA_022545495.1 Chrysanthemum lavandulifolium
GATGAACATTGATTATGCACTTACCGTGATGCCAAACCAACCCAAAAATATTAAGGAAGCAATGACGTATGACAACCGGATAGAATCCATGCAACAAGAACTTAACTGTACTTTAAACGACTTAAGTATGGGAATTGGTTGAAAAACCAACAGGGTCTATGTTATTGGTCCAAATGGATTTGGAAAACAAGTTGATGTTGAAGGCACGGTTATCGTAAATAAGTCACGTCTAGCGGCTAAGGGTTATAGATAAGCAGAAGGAATTGACTACGAGGAATCATTCACACCGGTTGCTAGACTTGAAGGCGGCATCGATTTTCCCGGCATTCGCGGCTCACATGAACATCACGGTCTTTCAAATGGACGCCAACACCGCTTTCTCAATTATAAAGCTCAAGGAAACGGTCTATGTTAGTCGCCGTAAGGATTTGTTGATCCGTAGTTCCTAATCACGCCTACAAACCTAATAAGGTTTCTACGGACTCAAACAAGCCCCTGCTGCAGTCATGATAAGTTGTCATCCTTCTCATCTCTCATAATTTCAAAGGATCGGTCGACCCAACACTATTCATACAATATCACGGGAACACATTTTAATCGCTCAAATTTATGTGGATGACATCTTTTGGGTCAACACATCTAAAGTACTCAAACGCTTTTTCAAAACTTATGAAAACATTTTGAAATGTCCATGATGGGTGAACTTACATTCTTTCTAGGATCGCAAGTTCATCAATCACCCCGTGGTATTTTCTGAGTCAGTCCATATATGCTCTTGAAATTTTAAACAAAAATTGAATGCAAAGCAGGATACCTATGCTACACCAATGGCACATACCAAGAAACCGGATTTGATTTACATGGGAAATTGGTTGACCCTACCAAATCTTAAGTATTGGGTCTCTCATGTATCTAACGACTGATGGGCCTGACATTGTATTTGTTGTATATCTTTGCCCTGCTATCACTCAAGACCAACCAAACTCACCTCTCTAAGGCTAAAAGAATCCTCCGATACATCGGCGGAACCATTAACTTGGGAATCTAGTATCCAGAAGGATTCGGTTTTGAATTGATAGCTTTTGAATGACGATCACGCGGGTTGCTTAGATTCTCGAAAAAGTACTTGAGGAGCTCTACAATTTCTTGGTGATAAGCGGTGTCATGGCAATCGAAGAAGCACGATTGTACATCATCGCCCCTCAACCAAAGCGAGTAATATGTAGCCATGTCGGTGTTGTGCTCAAGTCATTTGGATGAGAACACAACTCAAAGACTATAGTTACGTGTTGACATAATCCCAATGTCTTTGCGACAATCAAGTGCTATTACAATCTCGTGCAACTCCATCCGATATTGAAGTCTAAGCACATCGATCTTCGACATCATTTCATCAAGGAGCATGTGGAAAAGGGTACCGTTGAATTATATTTTGTGGGTACTTAATATCAACTAGTAGACCTTCTCACCAAAGCCTTAGCTCCTGCTAGGTTTCATCGAGTTGGTCCACCGGATTGGTATGAGGTGTTTGACTCGGAGGAACCGGACGAACTTTTGAAACATTCTTAAAACCACCAAACACCAAAACCTCTTTTGTAAATATTTTTCAAAACAAAATACAAAAATATAAAATCTATAAAATACAAAATACTCTTCTATCTAATTTCTTTCAAACATTGCAAGTACAAAAGTTACATCCACACTTTGTTCTATCAAACTTTTCACAATTTTCCGAACAAGTGTTGAGGGAGAAAGTAAATATTTTTGTTTCATAAAACATTGTACTTGCATGTGACCCATAACTGGTTGTATCTTCGATAATGGTGGACACATTTCTTGTTTCTTGACACTCCTCGGACCCAAATTTGTAAAATTTCTCTATTTAAAAAGTCGAGGGGGAGTGTCGTCTAGTTTCTTTCCAAATTTATACTTGTTACTTAACCTAAGTGGAAGTTATGGGCTATGGATGAAAATGGTTGAGGTGGAGGGACCAAAGTTGTCAAAAGTTTAAACTAATTTTATCAAAACCACTCCACCTAATTTTCTAACTCATTAAATTCATACATTAAATTCTTCAACTAACACATCCTACACCTAAGATTCAATCCTCATATCCGTGTGTTAAATCTCAAATTTGTAAGTGGTTTAAGCCTTCTTGAGTAATTTTAAACAATGGTTTTTAATCTTATTCAAATCTAACGGCTTGATTTTATACAAAGGATGATTTTGTGTTCTACGCATATGCGTATGAACATGAAATCACCATTGGGTGTTTATGATGAAAAATATTGTGTCAAAATGTTTAAAAACAAGTGTTATGAACATTTTCATCAAAAAGATCTACCCAGAAACCGTTCTTGATCTTAATCGTAACTTAGGGTTTATGCGAAGATTTGGGTATTTCGTATTGAGAGTATTTCAGGATAATTAGTTGCTTGAATGTTGATTGATACATGCTTAATTAACCAAAACCTACCTTGAATCATACCCAGAAACTCCAATTTTGCTTGATTGAGATTTAGGGTTTTAGAACACGTTAAAATGGGCATTTTTGATTCTTGAGGTTTTTGATGTTAAAACTTGTTCCAGTTAACTCATATGGTCTCTAAGATATCCCAGGAAAAGTTTGTTGCTAATTCCATGGCTAGATTTCATATTCGTAAGGATTGAAACTTTAGGGTTTTAAGTTTACGCCTAAGGAAAAATCTATGCGTAACCATCATAAACTGTGTTAACTTGTAATCTTGATAGTGTTTGAATAATAGTGTTAATGAATATGTTATGATGTATTTATTTCAGGATATTACGTGTGCAAAAGCGAAATCAGGTTAAAATGGAACTCACGCGATAAGGATCACCCACGCTGTAGGTTACACGAGAGAAATCTTACGTAACTGCTACGCCGTAAGGTTCTACAAAGGGAACCACGCGCGATCCCGTGAAGGATATGCGTAAACTGAGTCTTCACGATAAGGTTCACTCTGACTTAGTAAACCTTACGCATAAGCTCTCAGCATACGCTTCTGGCGTAAGCCTTATGCCAAGAATTCTTTTCCTACGCGTAAGATTTCTTACACGTAAGAGGAGTTCCTACGCATAAGATTATGACTACGCGTATGGTCACTCACTGTTTACGCATAAGCTTGCAAATTTTACGCTTAAGCCTTATTTTAACCTTTCTTATGAATTGTTACGCGCACAAACTTGTAAATAAATAACTCATAACGTCACGAAACCAAAATGTCACTAATAAGCTATAATGATTATAATGTTGTGTGAATGAGTGCAAATTTGGACTTTAAAAATTCAAAATTAATAAACTCACGAAACTTATCACGACTACTTTCGACTATTGGACAAACAAGTGACATTGGACTCGTAACATTCATTAACATAACATATTCAATAATTGGACAATAAAATCAACTTTTGACTAACGTAATGTCTTCGATATGTTGGTTCTTTGGCTTAATATCTTCGAGATCACAATATGGACGCCACAATGGAAAATGTTAGCGCACCAAACGCACTCACAATGGAAGATATTTTCCTATCGGTTTACAATGTGAAGATTGGAAAGAATAACCTCAAAGTGGACTTTGATAACCGCACATACTCGAGTCTTCATACCGTATTGTGGACATTAGAAGACTCATCCCTACTGATAACATGCTCGCTAATTCAGAAGAAAGATTCGTAAATCTATATCCACGGCCTCTAGCACACTATGAAGAAAATTGATGGTCAAGATGCGGTCACGTGACTCTCAACAACAAACAAGTCTTTGTCATCACGGATTTAAGAGCAATTCTTACCCCCTCGCTATCCAACCTTAATATGTTGCCACCCATCCAAGAGGCTACACCTAATTCATGGTCGATATTGGCTATGATGAAGCCGTGGGATCATTACTAAACATTCTTCTACGACTTAAAGAACATTCCTCACCGTGGAGAACATTATACATCATGATTACCAAGTCTCTTTCGACGTGATAGCGGTTATGAGCATCCTAAGCTCATGGAACCGCAAATATTCAGGGCATGGTCAACAAGATGCATATTGACTTCGCAGTCTCGATTTGGGAAGACATGATGTCTTACTCGTGAAGCCTCGCACCAAGGTCCCCTACATCGAGATACTACCTGTCGTTGATCCGAAGGATACCGGAATAACTGACATTCCTCGAGACTTGATGACCCCAACCACTCCGCATTGTTCTGAGCTTACACTAAATGTTGTCGATTCAAAGACTTAACAACAAAGAAACAAGGTGTTGTATTGATAAACCGCTTTCTCACCGATGATATCAAGAATCTTCAATCATACTCACGATATCAAGAAGCAGAGCATCGTGCAAAGTTGGCTTTATGGATGAAAAGTCTCCACCATACCAAAGGCACACTGTGAGAGGTGAGGTACTGAAGTATAGCAAGCACCGAGTGCCCTTAAATATCCAAAGAGACCTCAAAAGGAATCTAAGGTTACCCTAATCCTCAATCGGCATCTAAAGGTGGAGGATACTCAATTCCTAATCCGTTATGATACTACACAACTTGACAAACGGCACCTCAACTAAAGGATGAAGAGCAGAAGAAGAAGAGAGTTCATGAAGAACCAAAGGATGGACAAAGAATACCGACAATGCGGATGAGGGTTCAAATACTCATCATTTTGCACCATTTAAACCAAAAACATCCGAAAACACTCGTAAATGCATCAAAATTATAAAAATATCACAAATAACCTGCTTTTATGTGTTTTAAATGCAAAATATCAAAATCGATGAAAACGATCAAGTTTGCATAATTGGCGCTTTAGTCCCCAAGTTTCAAAAGTTGTCAAAACAAGTCCCGGTAATTCAAAATAAAGAAAATGTTATTTAAAGTCCCTAGGATTCATGAGTTGTCAAATTTGATCTTTGAAATTTAAAATTGCAAATGACAACTTTGGTCCCCGAACTTTGAAAATGTCAAATATAGTCCTTGGTGAATTTAAAAGTGAAAATAATCAAAATAAACCTTGTACTATTCATAAATGGCAAAATTGGTCCTTATGGTGAACTTTTGGAGAATTTACATGTTTCGTCCCTCAAGTTTCAAAGTTTGGCGATTTAGTCCCCGAAGTGTAAAATGGAAATTATCAATCGAGGTCCTTGTACTATTGAAGCTTGGCAAAATTCACCCTTGGAATAACTTTGAAGGTTTACATCCAAATTCTATACTTTCGTAAAATTGCAAAAGTGGTCCTTATTATTAATACCAAACCAAATGCACTTTGTTATTATTAAACCCAAATCCAATCCTACAACCCACCGCCCAATATCTAGCCCAAACCCTCGGTCAAATAAAGTCAACCCGCCAAATACCGGGTTCACTGCTCATCGCCCTCACCTCAATCAGAATTCACAAAACCAGTGGTTTTCCACCACCTGCCCTCCACTCACCTATACTACTCTCCCACCACCCTCCTCCTATACCAACCCACAAGCATTTAATGCTTCCCACCATCAAGCACTTCACCTCACCTCACATCCCCCTGCTTTTGCCGCAAAATCACCCTAGCTCCATATCTACTTCTCATTTTGTCCCTACACCTCCACAAACATCCACAATTTTTAATTGCCTCAATACCGCTCTAATCCACTAGTACCACTTTTGGCGCCAAATTTCATTTAAATGGTTGAGATGAGTTTGGTGAATCAATGGCCAAGATTGTTGATGGAAATGATCAAGCATGGGAGTCCAAAAGTCTATAAAGAGAGAGGAGATGCAGAGGAGTGATCTATCTAGTTTTTAATTAGTTAATGTATGTCGTTTAATCACTTTTCAAATTCCAGATGTATTTTTAGCTTTCAAGTACTTGGTTTAAGTTATTTTGGTATGTGAACCTTTATCAATAATCAATTTCAAATTTCAAAGATCATTTTCAAGTTTATGCATTTTCAAGCTTAAAATCTTAAGTGAGCTTAATGTTGTTTGTAGTGTTATTTTGGACTCATAAGCTAATATAAGCTCCTATATAGCTTATTTAAGCTATTAGAAACCTTAAAACTCGGTTTAGAAATCAAAAGAAAAATTACCAAAATACTAAAAATGATGGAAAATCAAAATCCATGGTGAAAGTTATCAAGAAGTCGGAGCAAGGTTGATATTGGATTGTTTTGGTTTAGTGCTTCGGGAAGCTATAGGTTGTGTTTATGTGCCTCGGTTCTCGGTTTGAGCTTGGAAGCCACTTGTAAGCCCATTGCTCAATTTTGGTATTTCACCGTTTGAGTTGTTCATTAGCTTAAATCTCCGTTTGTTCATGTTTCTAGTTATAGTTAAGTATAATTAATCATTAAAACCGCCATTTGTTCTCTTTAATTTGTAGTTAGTAAAATCTTATTTTAACATTAATATAGCATAAGTGTAATTTCTTAATTTTATGTTGTTATTATTGTTGTTTAATGCTTATTTAGTCTCATATTATGAAAATATAAAGTCCAGAATCAAGTGCATGGTCTAAATCTTTGAAACTCTTTGAATCACAAAAGCAATCTCATAAAAGCCTGCTTTGGATTTGCCTTGTTAACTGCTTTGTAGAGTGTTTGAGTTGTTGCTTGTTATTGTTTTGTATCACTTAAGTATCATATAGCTCGGTTCAACCATATAAACCGGTCCTTATTTGGTGAAAAGTCAAAATACTCTTTAATCTCAAACCATTAGTTAACTGTTAGGATTAAAAGGGTAAAATTCATCATATTAGCTTATAACTTGTTACTTTAGCTTAATCTTATCTTATTATAGCTTAATCTATCATAATCAGTGAGTAAATTTGATCCAAAGTTCATATTAGTCAAAATACTTAGTGTAAGGTAAAAAGTCAAACTTTTCAATATAGTCGTTTTTTAATAAAATGGATAATTTTATATAGGACATAATATTAGCTTTCAAGATTTGAGCTTTTGGAATATTAAAATATAACTGCTCACCTTAATCACAAGATTTTTATAATTTCCAATTAGCTTATTAAGCCTTATTTCTTAGCTTACTTTGGACCCTTGTTTGAAAACATGCCCCATGCACGCATTTGCTAGCCTATTTCACAAGCTCTCAGAGCTTATTAGTTAGCTTTAGCTTGTGCATCTTAGCTTTTGATAAGCTCACCTAGTCAATTTCAGTCCAAAGCTTATTTTCCAATTTCTAGCTTATTTATTAGGCCCGCTTATAGCTTTTATCTTGTCCATTACTCAAGATACACCGAGTCATCGATGTTTGGTCCCTTTTCATAAGCTCATTATAAGCTCACCGTGAACACCACAACTGAGAGCTTTAGCTTTTTGAAAGCCAATAAGCTCGACTTATTGGATTCACTTTGTTTGGACTTCCAATCTCTCTAAGGCCCCACAAGGTTCGGAAGTTGGCCTAGATAGGCTGTGTTGCTACTCGCTTTTAGCACAAGTGCTTATTAGCTTATTATAGCTTATCAAAGTTGTTTAATTGTGCCTTTTAGCTTATAATAATTAGCTTTAGCTTGTTTACATCTTAAATTTTCTTTGTTTCTAGCTTATTAGCTTAATTGGCAACTTAGTTGAGCTTAAAATCGTTAAGCTCAAAGCTTAATCATAAGCAAAATAAGCTTATTCTGAGCTTATTTTTAAGTTCTAAAAAGTTTGTCTTTTTAAAAGTTGTTTATATTTAGTAGCTTAATCAGTTTCAAAAAGAAAAAGTCCAAAAAGAAAATAAAATCAAAAAGCCATTGCTGGGATTCGAACCCTGGCCACCCAGCTCACCACACACACACACTACCATCTGCCCTTGGGTCTTTGACTGGTAGTTCTTTGCACTATTTAATATATACCCCTTGTTTTCTCATTTAGCTTATACGCATTCTTTAGCTTATTTTCACTTATTCAAACTAGCTTTTTACAACTTTGTATTTTTCCTAGCTTTGTATTAGTATAAAGTATTTTACAAAAAGTTTCTAATTTTCTTAATAGTTTTAGTATTTTTAATCATTTAATTAGTTTAAAATAGTATTTAATTCATAATAAAAATATAAAGTCAAAAATATAAATCTTTTTTCTAAAATTTTCTTTTGTCATATGGTAAGTAAGAAAATTGTTTTTACATTCGTAGGACTTTTATTTCACAGATTTTACGTTTTTTCTTGCGCACTCGCGTAATTTTTACTTATAACGCACGTTTTCATTCTAGGTCACGTTTTTAGGTAATTTAGGTTTACACTTTAATTAAAATAGTTTATTTAAGTTATTTTGTTTTATAAATCAAGAAAAACATCATTTTAAAAATAGTGATAGCGTTTATCTAATATAATTTAGCTTTTTAATTTTCTTTAATTTGCATTTAAGCCCTTGTAATTTATAAACTTTTTCTTTAGGTATAAATATTCCAAAATCCTTACTGATCACTATCCTTAGTGATTATTCGATATCTGAAAGTGTTGAGCACCATTCATCCTCCGTGGGACTTAACGCACTGAGGTAACACTATACTCTCGGATCTTAATTGCATTTGTTTCTCGAAATGCTTGAATTTTATCACGGTCGACCATTCACAAGTGGTTAGCTTGTGTGATAAACCCACCGTTTGGGAGCCAATCAAATTTTAGGCGCGCGCCGGGAGGCTTTAGCGTGTTCTAAACCTTTTTCAAACCCGCATTGCACATATACCATCGCTTGTAAACAGCTTTTTGTAAAGTTAATCAAAATCAAAAGTTCATTAACACTTTTCCTAAAGTGTTAACAACACCAAAAAATATAAAACAACAAAACAATCGTAACGCTTATCTTGTATTTTCTTTAAGGTGATTCTTAAAGAGATACGATTTGGTTAAACGAGACGATACCAAAAATATTGTCCAAAAGTTTTTAAACCCTTAGCACATATCCATACCTACGCCTTTTCGGTGGTACTTAATAAATACATAAAAATCAACCACCGCAAATCAAGGCAAGACACCTTCCAACTGGGTGTGAACATTAATAAGTTCCCGAACAAAAGATTTAAAACTTGCCTTTGTGTCCTTGTGATTTGGTGTACCTTTTTCAAAGAAGCCATTTCATTTTGATTATTGGTTTAAGTTCACTTGTCGCTTTGCCTCGCATTTGTTTTGAAAACGATTTTTATACTTAGTGCGATGGTTTAACAAGATTGCATCTACCATCAAATACAAGAATGTCCCACATGAAGCAATTAAGCTTCTTCTGCTCCCATTCTCTCTAGGGGACAAGCCCGAATTGGCTTGAGAAACAACCCCTCGCTCCATTGAGACATGGGAAGATCTAGTCACTAAGTTTGTTAACGAATTCTATCCTCCATCCCGAACTACAAGTCTTAAGAATGAGATAATGAAATTCTCTCAAAGATTTGATGAATCATTCGGTGAGGCATGGATCGTTATAAAGAGTTGCTCGCAAGTGTCCGCATCATGGTTTTACCGAGTTAATGCAAATGGATACTTTCTACAATGGTATGAGACAAGTCGACCAAGACTCTTTAAATGCCTCCGCTGGAGGTAATTTCTTGAGCAAGACCACAAAAGAAGCCTTGCAAATCATTGAAAACAAGTCCTGTGTCCGCCTCTTTCCGCACAAAGACATATCAATCTCGCCTAATGCGGACCTTCTATTTCATCTCCGTGAGTACATCTAGCACCGATGCTAAGATTGACAAACTCACGGATATTGTTCAGCTTTGGTTCTTGCTAACCAAAGAAAGTCACTTTCACAAACACCATCACATGGTGAAGTGAAGAAAGTCGAGGTCTGTGTTACTTGTGGTGGCCCTCATGCATACTACAATCTGATCGCCACCGATGGTAGTCCATTTGAAGCCAATGCTATAGCCGGTACTTCACATCGTGGAGGTAATCATACCGCCCTCAAAATGAACCAAACTACCGAGCTAATACTTATCGTGCACCACCGGTTTTAACCGTAATCCTAACATACAAAACCGAATCGAACCAACCTAGAATGAACCAAGGTTACCAAAACCAAGGTAATTTCTATCCTCGACCAAATCAAGGTTTCCAACATCAAGGAAACCTTAATCAAAACAATTTCAATCGAGGGAATCAATTTCGTGAAATGTGAATCCTAACCAAGGAATTTTCAACAAGGTCATAATCAAAACATTCGACCTCAAAATTTCCCTCCACATCCTCCAAGACCATCATCCGATGAGTTATTGAAGCAATTCATGAAATCCCAAGATGAAATGAACAGTTGTTGGTCACGATCACGATCTAAATAAGTCTTTAAATGATCAACCCTCGGGCTCGTGAAAACTTCCGAGCAACACGATCGCTAACCCGAGGGGCGATGCAAAGCGATCACAACCGTAAGTGGTGTTTCATATAATGGACCCGCTATTCCTACTACCTCTTCTTCTTCTCTCCCGAAGGTAGTGGAAAGTGAACCCGATGCAACAAAGGACAAGGAACTTCCTACTAATAACGGAGGTACCAATGATGTCCATCCTCAAGTTGTCCGAAACCCAAATCCAATCCAGAGTTGTTTTTGAACCTCCCGTAGCTCCGTTGAAAACCCCAAATCCAAATCTTCTATTCCTTACCCATCACGCTTGAATGAGCAAAGCTCCGCGAAAAAGCTACCATCAAATGGACAAATTTTTTCAAATTTTCCAAGAACTACATTTTGACATAAGCTTTATGGATGCTATCATGTCGATGCCCAAGTTTGCATCAACTCTCAAACACATGTTAAGCAACAAGGAAAAGTCGTTTGAAATGGCAAAACTCCTTCGAACGAGAACCGCTCAAGCAGCTATCTTGAAGAAACTTCCGAGAAGCTTGGAGATCTTGGAAAATTTCTCTTACCTTGTGTATTTCCGTGAATGGTTGAATGCTTTGCCTTAGCCGATCTTGGTGCAAGCATCAACCGATGCCTTACTCAAGATGGAAGAAACTTTCTTCCTGAACTTACTCCTACATGCATGACTCTCGAGCTTGCAGATCGTACAATATGCCGTCCTCTTGGCATTGCCGAGGACGATTTGTGAAAGTAGGAAAGTTCCATTTTCCACCGACTTTGTGGTTGTTGATTTTGATTCGATCATCGGGTTCCTCTCATTGTTGGACGAGGATTCCGAGAACGGGCCGTGCTCTCATTGACGATTTGAGCAAGAAATCACATTACGTGTTGGTAATGAAGTCGCCACCTTTAACCTTGATCAAACTTCGAGGTACTCCGCAAACTATGATTCCGAGTCGGTTAACCGAATAGATATCATTGATGTTGCTTCAAGAGTACTCTCAAGAAGTTCTTGGTTATGATCATAATTCTTCGAGTGATAATATCACTCATTCATCTCAACCTATCATTGCCAATTCTACTCCTTCTCTCACTCCATTTGAGGAAAGTGACTTCATCTTAGAAGAGATTGAAGCATACTTGTCTAGTGATTCGTTCCATGGAAATTGATCACGCCCCATCGACATCGAGGGGACATACTTCTCATTGAGAAGTTGCTTAATGATGATCCATCATCACTCCTCCCATCAAGCTTCATAACAAGGAAGTCAAGTCGCTTGAGAAAATCAAGAATTTCCAAGTCGAACTTAAGGACTTACCACCTCATCTCGAGTATGCATTTCTTGAAGGTGATGATAAATTACCGTCATTATTGCTCGAGATTTGAGTAAAGATGAAAAGATCGCCTCATAAAGGTCTTGAAGTCACACAAGCAAGCAATTGCTTGGAAAATCTCCGACATTGCGGTATCAACCCGAATTTTGTACTCACAAAATATTGATGGAGGATGACTTCAAACCAATAGCTCAACATCGTAGAAGAGTAAATCCAAAATCCATGATGTTATCAAACAGAGGTTATCAAACTTCTTGATGCGTGATTAATTTACCCGATCTCGATAGTCCTTGGGTTAGCCCAATTCATCGTGTTCCTAAAAGGGTGGCATAATGTTGTCACAAATGAAGATAACGAGTTAATTCCAACTTGGTTGGTTACGGATGGCGGTTTGCATTGACTATCGTAAGTTGAATGACGCCACCCGAAAAGACCATTTTCCTCTACCCTTCATGGACCAAATGCTTGAGAGATTAGCGAGGAACGAATATTATTGTTTCCTTGATGGTTTCTGGTATTTTCAGATCCCCATTGATCCACGGGATCAAGAGAAGACCACATTCACCGCCCATACGGAAATTTTGCCTACAAACGATGCCTTTTGGCTTATGTAACGCTCCCGCACGCTCCAACGATGTATGATGGCCATATTCCACGACATGATCGGGGAAACAATGGAGGTGTTTATGGATGACTTCTCGGTTATTGGGGACTCATTTCAAACATGTCTTTCCCATTTAGAAAAAATGCTTCAACGGTGTGAAGACACCAATCTTTGTCTAAATTGGGAGAAGAGCCACTTTATGGTCAAAGAAGGCATAGTCCTTGGCCATAAGATTTCAAAAAATGGGATTGAGGTTGATAGAGCAAAAGTCGATGTTATTGCTAAATTGCCTCATCCTACTACCGTCAAAGGTATTAGGAGTTTTTTAGGTCATGCCGGTTTCTATCGCAGATTCATACAAGATTTTTCTAAAATCGCCCTACCTATGACCCATCTTCTTGAAAAGATGCTCCTTTTATCTTCTCACCGAGTGCATCAAAGCTTTTGAAACATTAAAGAAAAAGCCATCAAGCACCCATTCTCGTTGCTCCCGATCGACTTGCCTTTTGAGCTCATGTGCGATGCAAGTGATTTTGCTATCGGAGCAGCCTTAGGGCAACGAGATCCAAGCATTTTCAGCCTATCCACTACGCGAGTAAGACTATGATCAAGCTCAAACCCATTACACCACCACGTAAAAAGAATTATTAGCCGTGGTGTATGCATTTGAGAAGTTTCGCCGATTTAATCTTGACCAAATGCGAGTGTATACGGATCACTCGGCTCTCAAATATCTCTTTGCAAAACAAGATGCAAAGCCGAGATTGTCCGCTGGGTTCTCCTCCTCCAAGAATTTGATATCATTATACGTGATAAAAAGGAGCCGAGAACCCGGCACGATCATCTCGTTCGCCTAGAAAACCCCACCAAGATGTTTTCGAGAAAAGGAAATAAATGAAACATTTCCTCTCGAGACACTCAATGCGGTTTCTTTTCGTGGAAACTCTACCACCCCATGGTTTGTCGATTTCGCAAATTACCATGCGGGTAACTTCATAGTGAAAGGGATGTCGACCCAACGGAAGAACAAATTCTTCAAGGATGTTAAACATTACTCGGGACGACCCTACTTATTCAAAATCTGTGCGGATCAAGTCATCCGACGGTGTGTTTATGGACAAGAAGCTATGGAAATTTCAAAGCTTGCCATGTTGGACCCACCGGGGCCATCATAGTCTAAACTACACCGCCAAAAAGGTGTTTGATTCCGGTTTTATTGGCCCACTATTTACAAGGATGCCCACGAATTTGTCAAAGCTCGCGACGCTTGTCAACGCCACGAAATATCTCTCAAAGAAATGAAATGCCGCAAAACGCCATTCAAGTGTGTGAGATATTTGACATCCGGGCATTGACTTTACGGGGCCATTTCCATCATCTCGAGGAAACAAATACATACTTGTGGTTGTTGACTATTTGTCAAAATGGGTCAAGGAAAGCTTTACCCACCAATGATGCCCGAGTAGTTGTGAAATTCTTAAAATCTCTTTTTGCTAGGTTTGGAACTCCGCGAGTTATAATTAGTGATCGTGGTACACATTTCGCAATGATCAATTTGATCGTGTCATGCAAAAGTATGGTGTAACCCACCGCCTCTCATCGCATACCACCCCAAACAAGTGGGCAAGTGGAAGTTTCAACCGTGGTATTAAAAGAATTCTTGAAAGGACAAGAGGGAAAATCGTGCATCCCGGTCGGATAAACCGGATGACACACTGGCCTTCGTGACAATTTTATACAAAACACCCATGGGTGTACTCCATACAAGCTAGTGTACGGAAAGGCATGTCATCTTCCGATTGAGCTTGAGCACAAAGCATCCCGGGCCTTGAAACATGCAAACTTCGATATTCGAGACGGTGGTGATCACAGAAAAGTTCAAATGAATGAATTAAATGAACTCCGTGATCAAGCATACGAGAACTCTTTGATCTACAAACAAAAGACAAAGAAGATTCATGACTCTAAAATCAAGAACCGCGTTTTCAACGTCGGTGATCGAGTCCTTCTTTTCAATTCAAGATTGAAGATATTCTCGGGAAAGCTCAAGTCCCGTTGGTCTGGTCCATTTACTATTGCTAAGGTTTATCCTTATGGTACCATTGAGTTATCTCAGCTTGATGGTCCAAATTTTAAAGTGAATGGTCATCGATTGAAGCATTATTTTGGAGAGGACATTCCACCTGTGGTTGTCCCGGATCTACAAACTTTCCCCATGAACCAATGAATGCGAGGATCGAGTCAAGCTAGCGACTCGATAATCAAAAACAGTAGCACACCACATGGGTTTTCACCTGTGAATACCCCCTAGTGTGGGGAGTCATCACTGCTGTATATAAACCTCATCAAAAAAAAAAAATTGTATATATCAAAAATAAAATAATGGCCGTAGTATTTCCCTTTACGTTCTATGTTTCGCATAACCGCCGGCACTTTTAATATTGAGGGCAATATTCATTTCTAAGTATGGGGGAATTCTCACGAATTTTATCATATAATTATTCCACCCAATTCCCCGCTTTTGGCCAAAATTTTTTTGGAGTAAGTGTTTTTTCACTTACTCACTAATGGTAATCATCCGCCATGTCTAACCCACATAAGGATTGGCTAATCCAGAGCAAAAGGCTCTTGGTAAAGATATCTCAAACCGCTTATGGCTTGCAATTTGCCCAAAATTGTATGGTGTTCAACTCACCATATCTTTAACTAGTGAAAAGTTGGCTAGCCCGCAAGATTATGGCTTGTGGTAAAGGCGTTGGAAGACCATAATTGGTAATCGGCTCACCAAAGATAATATTGATAATTTATCTAAGAGTTGGCTAGTCCGTAGCAAACGGCTCTCGTAAAGACAAATCAAAACCGTTGAAAGTCGGTGATTTGCTCAAAATCATTCGTTATCATTGTACCAAAGTTCTTACTTGAATCGAAACAATTGGCTACTCGTAAGTAATGGCTTTTGGTAAAGAGATGAAATCCATTAAGTTTTTCAAAAGATTGCTAGGGACTAGCAATATCTTAGTGTGGGGATAAATGAGTGTTTAAATACTCATCATTTTGTATTATTTAATGCCAAAACATCCGAAAACACTCGTAAATGCATCAAATGATGAAAATATCACAAATAAGTGTTTTATGTGTTTTAAATGCAAAATACCAAAATCGTGAAAACGTATCAAGTTTGCATAATTGGCGCTTTAGTCCCCAAGTTTCAAAAGTTGTCAAATTTAGTCCCCTGTAGATCAAAATAAAGAAAATGTCATTTAAGGTCCATGGGATTCAAAAGTTGTCAAAACAAACCTTTTAAAGTTCAAAATTGCAAAATTACAACTTTGGTCCCCGAACTTTGAAAATGTCAAATATAGTCCTCGTGAATTTAAAAGTGAAAATAATCAAAAAATAAACCTTGTACTATTCATAAATGGCAAAATTGGTCCTTATGGTGAACTTTTGAGAATTTACATGTTTGGTCCCTCAAGTTTCAAAGTTTATGATTTAGTCCCGGAATTGTAAAATGGAAATTATCAATTGAGGTCCTTGTACTATTGAAGCTTGGAAAAATTCACCCTTGGAATAACTTTGGAAGGTTTACACATCCAAACCTATACTTTCGAGAAAATTGCAAAGTGGTCCTTATTATTAATACCAAACCAAACTGACCCTTTGTTATTATTAAACCCAAATCCAATCCTACAAACCAGCTGGCCCAATATCTAGCCCAAACCCTCGGTCAAATAAAATCAACCCGCCAAATACCAGGTTCACTGTTCATCGTCCTCACCTCAACTGTAACCACAAAACCAGGTGGTTTTCTCCACCACCTGTTCCCTCCACCTCACTTATACTACTCTCCCAACTCACCCCCTCCTCCTATACCAACCCACAAGCATTTAATGCTTCCCCACCATCAAATACTCCAACCAACTTCAACCCCTGTTTTTACTGTCAAATCACTCCTAGCTCCATATCTACTTCTCATTTTGTCCCCTACACCTCCACAAACATCCACAATTCTTTAATTGCCTCAATACCTGCTCTAATCCACTAGTACCACTTTTGGCGCCAAATTTCATTTAAATGGTTGAGATGAGTTTGACTGAATCAATGGCCAAGATTGTTGATGGAAATGATCAGAAGCATGTGGGGAGTCCAAAAAGTCTATAAAGAGAGAGGAGATGCAGAGGAGTGATCTATCTAGTTTTTAATTAGTTAATGTATGTCGTTTTAATCACTTTTCAAATTCCAGTGTATTTCTTAGCTTTCAAGTACTTGGTTTAAGTTATTTCAGTGTATGTGAACCTTTATCAATAATCAATTTCAAATTTCAGTATCATTTTCAAGTTTATGCATTTTTCAAGCTTAAAATCTTAAGTTAGCTTAATGTTGTTTCAGAATGTTATTTTGGACTCATAATCTAATATAAGCTCCTATATAGCTTATTTAAGCTATTAGAAACCTTAAAACTCAGTTTAGAAATCAAAAGAAAATTACCAAAATACTAAAAATGATGGAAAATCAAAATCCATGGTGAAAGTTATCAAGAAGTCGGAGCAAGGTTGATATTGATTGCCTTGGTTTAGTGCTTCTTGGGAAGCTATAGGTTGTGTTTATGTGCCTCGCCTCGTTTGAGCTTGGAAGCCACTTGTAAGCCCATTGCTCAATTTTGGTATTTCTTTGCTTGAGTTGTTCATTAGCTTAAATCTCTGTTTGTTCATGTTTTTTAGTTATAGTTAAGTATAATTAATCATTAAAACCAGTTACTTGTTCTCTTTAATTTGTAGTTAGTAAAAATCTTATTTTAACAGTTAATATAGCATAAGTGTAATTTCTTAATTTTATGTTGTTATTATTGTTGTTTAATGCTTATTTAGTCTCATATTATGAAAATATAAAGTCTGTAATCAAGTGCATGGTCTAAATCTTTGAAACTCTTTGGAAATCACAAAAACAGTCTCATAAAAGCATGTTTGGATTTGCCTTGTTAACTGTTTTAGAGAGTGTTTGAGTTGTTGCTTGTTATTGTTTTGTATCACTTAAGTATCATATAGCTCGGTTCAACCATATAAACCATCCTTATTTGGTGAAAAGTCAAAATACTCTTTAATCTCAAACCATTAGTTAACTGTTAGGATTAAAAGGGTAAAATTCATCATATTAGCTTATAACTTGTTACTTTAGCTTAATCTTATCTTATTATAGCTTAATCTATCATAATCAGTGAGTAAATTTGATCCAAAGTTCATATTAGTCAACATATTAGTGTAAGATAAAAAGTCAAACTTTTCAATATAGTCGTTTTTGAATAAAATGGATAATTTTATATAGGACATAATATTAGCTTTCAAGATTTGAGCTTTTGGAATATCAAAATCTAGTTGCTCATCTTCCTAATAGTATTTTTATAATTTCCAATTAGCTTATTTAGCGCTTATTTCCTAGCTTATTTTGACCCTTGTTTGAAAAAGTGCCTGCACGCTTGAGCCTATCACTTTCACAAGTTCTCACAGAGCTTATTAGTTAGCTTTAGCTTGTGCATCTTAGCTTTTTGAGAAGCTCACCTAGCTGACTCTCTAGTCCAAAGCTTATTTTCCAATTTCTAGCTTATTTATTAGGTCTGCTTATAGCTTTTTATCTTGTCCATTTCTCAGTATACACTGAGTCATCAGAGTTTAGTCCCTTTTTCATAAGCTCATTATAAGCTCACCTGTGAACACCACAAGGAGAGTTTTAGCTTTTGAAAAGCCAATAAGCTCACTTATTGGATTCACTTTTGTTTGACTTCAATCTCCTGTGGGCCCCACAAGGTTCGGAAGTTGGCCAATTAGGCTATTTGCTACTCGCTTTTAAGCACAAGTGCTTATTAGCTTATCATAGCTTATCGGTGCTGTTTTTGTAAATTTTACTTATAATAATTAGCTTTTGCTTATTTTCATCTTAATTTTCTTTGTTTTCTTTTGATTAGCTTATTTGATAGCTTATTTTAGCTTAAAATCCTTTTAAAAAGCCAAAAGCTCCATCGTTAGTAAACATAAGCTTATTCTCGAGCTTATTTGGATTTTATAAAAGTTGTAGTTTTATAAGTTGTTTATCTTAGTTAGCTTAATCAGTTTGTAAAAGAAAAGTCCAAAAGAAAATAAAAATCAAAAAGTCCATTTTTGGATTTGAACCTCGCCACCCAACCACCACACACACACACACTACCATCTCGCCTGGGTCTTTGACGGTAGTTCTTTGCAAAATTTAATATATAACCCTTGTTTTCCATTTTAGCTTATTCGAACTCTTTAGCTTATTTACAACTTATTCAAATAAGTTGTTACCCTTTTGTATTTTTCCTAGCTTTGTATTAGTATAAAGTATTTTACAAAAAGTTTTTAATTTTCTTAATAGTTTTAGTATTTTTAATCATTTAATTAGTTTAAAATAGTATTTAATTCATAATAAAAATATAAAAGTAAAAAAATGTAAATCTTTTTCTAAAATTTTCTTTTGTCATATAGTAAGTAAGAAAATTGTTTTACACTCGTAGGACTTTTATTTTACAAATTTTACGTTTTTACTTGCACTCGTAATTTTTTATATAACGACGTTTTCATTCTAGGTCACGATTTAGATAATTTAGGTTTACACTTTAATTAAAATAGTTTATTTAAGTTATTTTGTTTTATAAATCAAGAAAACATCATTTTAAAAATAGTGATAGCGTTTATTTAATATATTTTAGCTTTTAATTTTCTTTAATTTGCATTTAAGCCCCTGTAATTTACAAAACTTTTCTTTAGGTATAAATATTCCAAAATCCTTATCGATCACTATCCTTAGTGATTATTCAACATCCGAAAGTGTTGAACACCATTAATCCTCCGTGGGACTTAACGACCGAGGAAACACTATACTCTCCGGATCTTAATTGCATTTGTTTCGAAATGTTTGAATTTTATTGACCATTAACAAGTGGTTATTGTGATAAACCGACCGTTTGGGAGCCAATCAGCAACAACATGCTTGCTAAATTTAATCTTCAACAAATTGGCCTGGAGGTTCACAAGTGGTTAGCTTGTGTGATAAACTTGACTGTTAATCAACCCGGAAGCTGTACCACCACTCATGAATCGAACAACGTGAAGAAGAGGATGATATCACCTTCGACTTTGAGGAAGAAGAAAAGGAGAAGGATGAGAGGATCACTGATAAGGACATTGAGGAAGCTTCTAGGGAAAGAGCTGAAGAGGAAGCTCGAGCTAAAGCAGAAAAGGCCAGGGTAAAAGCTGAAGAACAGGCTAAAGCTAAAAAAGAAGTTGATGATTATCTTCTAGATAATCGTGAACATAACCCTGAAGGGACTTCTGAGCCACCAAAAGACCCAGAGCCTTCTCATGACTCATCATCTTCAGACTCATCATCTCATTCATCTCCACCACCATCCAAAGATGCTACCACCAGATCCGCATCCAGATCAGTCAAGAAACTGACCAACACTTGGGCATCACGGGCAAAGACCAAAATTCTCAAGGCTGTCAGGCAAGTACAGAAGCAAAACGTGGTCAACAAGAAATTTAATCAACTGGCCGACAGACTTAATTTACTCCAAGACGTGATGAATGAGTTTTCGGATGAAAGGAACAGTTCAGCAGGCAGCCAAGATAGATATCAAGGGAAATGAAAAGACGATCGAGAATATACTCACAAGTTTCTTCTCGACACCGTCCCCGGAGTGACAAGAGATGTTCGCGCGACACCTATATCCTAATCTCATGGCATTGGTCAAACATACAATGTCAACTACTCTGTTGTTATGCAAATCAATCCACCATGCCTCAAAGTTGTCTCCGATGTTGAATTGATATCAAGTCGGTATTGCAAATGTCTCAACGATCCAGCACTTTCACTTCTAACGAAGCTAAAATATTTGAGGCATTGCTAGAATATCAACTCAAGACATCGTGCAAAGAGTCAGCTGAAAGGGCTAAACGACCAAGAGATGATGACGATGCTGACAAGGACTCCGAGCCTAAACGTCCAAAGAAAACTGGCGAATCCTCTTCTATGCCTCCACCAACCCAAAGGACCACCACTACTAGAAGATCTCCTCAACGTCCTCCTGCTACTGACAAACCTCAGGACTCCGAGTCTCCACCACCAACACAAAAGACTGGTGATCACTTTGAATACACTGGTGGTGACGACGAGGAAGTTCCTGAGCCCCAACAACAACCTTCTTCTTCTACATCAACTAAGCAACCAACATCATCCTCCAAGCCAAAGAAGAAAAATTCAACATCAGTTGTATCATGGCTAGATGAAGACGAAACCGAAGAATATGACTGGTTTTCAAAGCTTGTTGATACAACCCCTCAATTACCGGAAGGCCAAGAACCAATAGATGGTCGAACTCTGGAGCATGCCAAGTTAATTCAAGAAAAGTTTAAGGTAAAGACGATGACGAAAGCAGAGTTAAGACGCATCAAGAACGAAGCCTTTAAACTGCTAAAAGACAGCTCTGACAGTGCAATTGAAGCCGAATATCATCTCGACAACATTGCACGAGCCATGTCCAACAACGTTAATTGGCTCAACCCTGAATCCAATATCGACTTCACCAGACCTGACAAGGCTCCATACTACACCGACTGGACAAAGCCACTACCCACCATTGGCCGACCAGATCAACCGAAGATTCCCTACCGATATTTCTTCAATAATGATCTGGAATTTCTTCAGCACGGTAGCGATGTTAGCAAGAAACACGCTACCTCACTCACCTTCCCTTTCCCAGTAGCAATCTTCTCAAACAATGTGGCCATCGAGGAAGAAGCCACACGAATGTTTGTTGACAATGTGGTAAAGTATGACCTCGACGCACTATATGGAATTCATCATTGGCACGAACGAAGAAGAATTTACTATGTGTCGCCGGTACTCAAATCGAAAAGGAGGTGTACAAGGTGACCAACGGATCGTTGCCATAATGAATGTTAGCTTTGTCTACCAGTGGGACTACTCATTCTCAAGAAAATCGTAGTCTAACGCCAAGACTAACAGGAATATGATTTTTCTGAAGCGGATTTTCCGAGATTGTCACTCAATGACATTGAAGATATGTATCTTGCCAAGGTACAAGGACGAATGCGACAATTCTCCACGAACATCCAGCTCCAGTACATCAAGTCATTGCTAATATTCATCAGAAGCATCGTTATCCAAGAACGTGTTGAAGACCTTCAACTTGCCGTGGAATCATACCAAAAACGTGTTAATCTCACCAAACCACAGCTAGACCTTCCCGATATCAACCATCTCGCTCAGTACACCATCATTAAGAAACCAATGTTTGGGGTCGTTTACCGAAGTGAACTTCACCGTAATTGCTTCATGGCGTGCAAGGAGCTTCACAAGTTTTGTGATCACACTTTAAAGAAGGTTCGGGACGGGTTAGCATATTGGTTAAAGGAGATTCATGAAGGCATAGGGTCGAAGAAGAGGTGGAATTCTAGGTACAAGAGGGATGTGAAGAAGATCATTACTAGGATTGATGAAGGGTTGTTTCGTCGGGATCAGATAAAGACATTGGAGAGCTTCGTGGGTGGACGTTCAAGCATATCTGTAACAGGCTACCAACGTCCAGAAAGAACTCCTGGTGTTATTGACGGACTTTCTGGTACTCCTTGATTTGTTTCTTTTATTAAATACTTGGATGTGTGATCTATATTTGACAATGGCTTGTGCACACATAACAATGTACAACCCGTACTTGTATTGAAAGGACCCTATGGTACGCATCAGTGCCAAAATCCTCATAAAAGGAGCGAAAGCTTCTTACTTTTGAGTAAAACTTATCAAAACTTTCATTTTCTAAAGTTTTGCTCAAAAGAACAAGTACTTCCCCTTATGATTTTCAAAACCTCAAAAGTTAACATCACTTGTTTTGGGGAGTATTTGCTTAAAACTTTGTTCACAAATGATTCTTCGTGGATATCTTCCCACAAAACTCGAAATGGACATATTCGATATCAAAATTTCGTCAAAAATAACATTTATATGCCATTTTTTAGGGGGAGAAAAATTATGTGATAAGAAATAAGTTGTGGATTGCTATTGAATCTTCGTGCTAAAGACTTAACCAACGAATTGACGAGCTCTTAAATGTTAGTAACTTGAAAAGACTTGTCCGGGACGGGTAATAATTTCAAGCTAGTTTGCTAGTGATGTAAACGTGTCTCGCAAAGGACTTGTCCTAGTAGAATGTACCATTCGAGAAACTCTTGGTGAGCATGTGAACCTTGACGGGTCAAACCTCCTCACCAAGGAGTGTTTACAACTTCAAACCGACCTAGTCGGTGATGTGACCGTGTCTCGGGAATTGTCTATCTTGAGTTGATCAATTCAAAAGTGCAAGACTCTACTCTCACCGTGCGATTTACGTCAAAATACTTAACGTGTGGAGGGGAGTATTCGCAAAATATAAAACTCTCACAATGGTAAAAATGTTTTTAACCACAAACACTTTGAGAGATTTTCATGAAAATGGTTTTATAGCAACATAGGTTAGTTATGGAGTTATAAGGTGACTAAGGTTAGGAATAACCGTCCTATGATCCGCCAGAGCCGGAGGGATCTACCCAAGGACACCACCAATAGTTAGAATTTAGAAGTCCTTAGGTATGATTATAAAAAGGAGAAAATGAGAATCGGAGAAAGAAGGAGTTGAAGAATTAAAAGAAAAGTAAATAAAAGGGTGAAAAGAAATAGCCCTCCAATTATTCAACTTAGGGTACACCAGGGGTTCAATTCATATACTCTTGGCGTCACTAGATGACACCGGTATTGAAGATTAAAGTCGTCATGGACCCAAATGACGCATGCACTAAACCTTCTTAGCCACTTAAGTTTCTCTCAACGAAGCTTGTTTCATTCTCACGGGGAACCCTACGTAAACTATCGCTTTCTCTTAGAGATTGCCGGTATTGAAGAAGGAGACCCTCTCCTAGTCTCCGCTTAGGAAAATCATAGCACACTATTGAGTCTAGAGCCACGAGATTCATCAAAATATCTCTTAGGAACACTCGACATTTCATCACTTGTCGCTCAACAATAAGGACATAAGTGATACATTATCGAGTTCTTCATGGATCTTAGCAACTGTCGAGAACATTTATGAGGGTTCACAACCTGTGATCCTCGGTGATTGAATGGAAACTCTGCCGTGGTCAACATCAAACGACCGACAACAGTCACTTCGGTAACTCCTTGTGGATTACGCTTAGTGTGTCTCAAACGGTCTACGTGGGGTGATGCTTCGTGTACCTCAATGACCACCGAACCGTAGATGTACTTCGATATATCGTGTTAGCCTTCTCGAGGGCATCCGGTTTCGTGCGACCGCTAGAATTAGAGATGTGTCTTCACATTATGTTGTTGACACACTTAAGTTCGAACTTGTAAGTCCGGAAATCCCGCTAAGGAGATTCCTTTCAAGAATCGAGTCCTCGAATATGGGTCATTACTTGAACTTGTTCAATGTAATGCCAATTGTCCTACGGATTCGGACGGCCGATTCGCCCGACCAATGTGAATGGAATCAAGACATTCATAAGTAGAACAATTGTAGTAATCAATTCTTTATGAAAAGATTACAATGATCAATTGGTGTTCGGGACTGTACCAGAGACGCTAGTGCTGATGGATGCTCGCGGGAGGAAGAGATCGTGCTGATTCTACACATGCTCATACCAACAACATCACAAAAGAAGTTTTCTCAAAATCAAAGGCAACACAAAGTCATAATGATTCTTCATATAATCAAAGAATCTACAAAGTTATAAAGACTCGAGAACTACTTCACATCTGGAATTCATTGTCAAATGAGCGTGTGAGCATGTTGGAGAAAGACGGAGACTGGAGCAACGAATCTAACAGAATGACAACAACATACTATCACTACCACCACAAAGAACAAAGAATTAAAGAACAAAGAAATCAAAGACGTAAAGCGAATACTTCAAAAGAAACAAGATCCCTACACTGGGGAGATTGTTGGAATCAAGGCACTTCTTCTCACAAGAAAGAAGAATGTCAGAAGACGTCAAAGAAACTATTACATCAGCACCAACAACGCTTAAAGATTACTTAAGTCATTAATTACCAACACTTAGGGGGAGATTGTTGGAATCACTCCTAAACTACATTTCAAGTGTTTGTAATTAACATGTAATAGGTTGCTTAATTAGGCTTTTATGTTTGTATTAAAGGCAAGGCTTATGTAGAAAGCCCATAAGCCTTGACCCAAGCCCAATAAGGAAATGAAGGGAACTTGTGTGTTGCTCTAGTTCCTTCCTATAAATAATGTTGTAAACTCCCATTTGGGAGTTGGTTGTTCACTTCTAATACATTCCTACGCATAACATTTCTCATATCATATTCGTGTGTGTGTTAGTGTGTTCATCCGATCTTTATTATCTCATTTCTAACATATTGATGCTTGTGTTACAATATGGTGACCTAACAGTTTCAAAATAGGACTTTGATGAATGTAGAGAAAGTTGCTGAACTTCAGATTTTGTAGATGATGAATCAATTTGTCCTTTAGAAATCTCATTTCTTGTATTTCCATTAGGGAAATTGATAGACTGTGACAGGTTTCATGTAAAAAAAATATCATATAAGGTTTATAAGATAATTTCTAGAGACTTTGTATAACTTACAATGTATGTGAATTAAATTAGACCATTGTGTAACTCACAATGTCTTAAGAAATGATGGAGAGATCATTGTGTAACTCACAATGCCTTGAGAAATGATGGAGAGATCATTGTGTAACTTACAATGTCTTAAGAAATGATGGAGAGGTAATTGTAACTCACAATGTCTTGTGTAATGATAGAGATCATTGTGTAACTCACAATGTCTTGAGAAATGCTAGAGAGATCATTGTGTACTCACAATGTCTTGAGAAATAAATTAGACCATTGTATAACTCACAATGTCTTGAGAAATAAATGAGACCACTGTTTCATTTACAGTCTTCTAGGGATGTAATTAAGACCGTTGTGTTACTCACAATATCTGGGAATATAATAGAGACCACTGTATCTCACAATGTCTTGAAAAATGAATGAGACCATTGTATCTCACAATGTCTGGGAAGTAGGAAAGACCATTGTAATCAGTTACAATGTCTTGGAGGAAGTTTCGTAATCCTAAAATGCACGAGTAGATACATGATTGGGAAAATATGATTGTGCCGCAATGCCTTAGAATAGGCATACGCGGATATGTTTAGTCCATCATTTAGCTAAAATGTTTGAAAATATGTCGATTGTATATATCAATATACTAGTATGTTTGTGTTGCATAAACTACCTAGAAGTCACATAATCATTTGGAGGATGGAAGGCACGAAGAGCGTAAGGCTATAAAACGTTTTTGTGTAAAAGTGCTTATAGTTTAGGTCACAATTAGACCCGTTTCTCTATAATTAAAGCTCTGATACCAATCTGTAACACCCCCAATTTCGTGATACGCAGCGGAATTCAAACTGGGTGTTACTTCATGGCACAAAAGTTATAACAATAGAAAACGAATTCTAATTGAGTCGTTTTAAAAGATTTATCATTCGATTTATATAAATATCAGAGTTTACAAAATGAGGTCCCAGTAGTTTCACGGTTTACAAATGAGTTTTCGAATGATAATAAAATTTATAGCCATCTTGAGTACTCATCCCTTCCTTTCCATCCTTGCCAGCCTCATAAATTTGTGAACCTGAGATAAACATGCTAAAAGTGTCAGCACAAAGGTTGGTGAGTTCATAGAGTTTGTAGATATAACCTTAAAAAAAATCACAGTGTCAAGTATATGTATGTAGAAAATCACAGCTTTAGTTTGGTACGGCTACCTCAAGTATGTAATACTTGGGTCCGCTTTGATGCTTTGTACGGCTGCCTCTAGTATATGAATGATACTTGGGTCCGCTTGAGTTTGATACGGCTGCCTCAAGTATGTGACAATTGAGCCCGCTTTAGTTTGGTACGGCTGCCTCAAGTATATGATACTTGAGCCCGCTTTAGTTTGATACGGATGCCTTAAGTATATGATACTTGAGCCCGATTTTGTTTGACACGGCTGCCTCAAGTATGTGATACTTGAGCCCGCTTTGTTTGATATGGTACCGCCTCAAGTATGTGATACTGAGCACCGCTTTTGTTTGATATGACTGCCTCAAGTATGTGATACTTGAGCCCGCTTTAGTTTGGTACAATTATGCATGCACATAATCATATAAATGCGATTCACGTATGGCAATACTGTTACTTAGCATAAATAAACATTCAGTTCAGATAAACATATAGTTGCAAATAATCTTGATTGTTGATAAAAGTAGTTGAGCACGTATCTCCCCCAAAGACTTTATAAAACAATTGAATGATAGAAAATGGGGCTATGAAACTTACCATGAGTTAATGATATCAAATGTATAGTGAGGAAGATGGATATGCCGTGAGAACCTCTACGAGCAACAACTTTTGGCTTTCATTAAGAAAGGGATAGCAACTAGGGCTTAAAACTTTGATTGAGAAAATTTCCCACACTTTTGCAATCCTTCTACAATAGTGTATTCTTGAAGGGCTTGTGATGAGATCTTAGGTGACTTGAGTAGATCTAAACTCAAGAGAATCACCTAAACTTGCAAAGGATTTGATGTAGTTTACTTGGAGCATGAAACTTGTAGTAATACTTGAAGTTGGAAACTAAAAAATGATAGTGTTTGGTGTGTTTATGGATGGCATCTAAATGGAAGCCAAGAGGGGGATTTTATAGCCTCATGAGGAGGTGCCAAAATGATGACTAACCAAGCTTCTTTGGTAAGCTTGTGCATGTGTCGCAAGATTAGACCAAGACTTAGGTATTAAGTTTGCAAGGTGTAGAGATCTTGGCAAGGTTGGACACAATCATGCCAAGTGCCCTACTTAGTCACCAAAAATGCCACATATGGTTACTTTGAGGAAGTTAAGAGTTTCAAATAATTATCTTGCTTTTACGAAGTGAGTTTTAGTTCCGTTAATCGCTAACTGAAAGTCGTAAAGTCATAACATGTAAAGAATGATGAAATTCATCATTATACTCCATAATAAAATATAAAATGAGTGGTAAGTTCCATCAGGTTGCTTAAATGCTGTTTATAACTAGAAACGCGGGTAAAAAACGCGTATTTCGCATAAAACGCAGAACTGGAAAACGTAAAATTCCAAAACTTGTGGAATTGTTGTAAAATAGTAGAAATACATATTTATAATGTTTATATTGTTTTATGGACATATCGGGATGCCTGAATGAAGTTTAAACCCTAAATTAATTCTCAGACACGGTTTTATGAAATCGGTTCTGTATGGATTTAACGTATGTCGTCAGGACGACTTGTCGAGTTTCAATTATCTTATCATGATAGTAAATAAAATAAAAATTTTACGAGATGAATAGTGAAAGTGAATAGTAAAAGTGAATAGTAACTTTTCAAAAAAAATGAAAAGTAACCTGAAAATGCGGGTTGTTACAGTCTCACCACCTTAATGGGAATTCCGTCCGAATTTAGTGTGTGTTATCCGATGTTGAAGTGTCATGAAAGTGTTCCATCTTTATTGTCCTACAATTTTTTAATCCATAGAAAAGACAAAGGACCTAGCTAACTCCCATTATAAATTGAAGGACTTTTATAACACAACAACCAACCGAGTATAATTCACTGCTTACATTCAAAAAACCATGCCAAACACACCCAAATTCAATGCTTACATTTCTAAAAGTACAACTGTATAATCCCCAAAGTACAACTTTTTCGCTGCTTACATGTCATGAAAGTGTTCCATCTTTATTGCCATACAATTTTTTATTCCATAGAAAAGACAAAGGACCTAGATACCTCCCATTATAACACAACAACCAACCGAGTATAATTCACTGCTTACATTCAAAAAACCATGCCAAACACACCCAAATTCACTGCTTACATTTCTAAAAGTACAACTGTATAATCCCCAAAGTACAACTTTTTCGCTGCTTACATGTCATGAAAGTGTTCCATCTTTATTGTCCTACAATTTTTTAATCCATAGAAAAGACATAGGACCTAGCTACCTCCCATTAAGGAACCATAAATACACACTCAACATCTCCCTCCCACATTAACATATATACCAGCTCAACATCCAACCAAATCGAACTCACTATCATTTCTTTTCTTTTCTTTTTACAAATACACATTTTTAACAAGCAAGCAAGATTCAAGAACAACCTTATTTCTTGTTCAAAGGTATGTCACCCTAGTCTTCTTTCTTTCACAATGTTCTATGTTTTTATGCTTTTGTTTTGATCACATCTGGCAACATTATTGCTAGCTAGCTACTTTAGAAAAAAGTGTTTTAACTTTATATATATATATATATATATATATATATATATATATATATGGATAAAGATCAATATAAATAGACAATATATAGGATAAAGATCAAATAAAAGACAAATATAAAAAGATTAAAAAATTCAAAAAAGTTCTCGAAAAATTCCCAAACAATTTCACAAGATCGGGTATGATGGTGCATGAAAAAGTTGTAAAATTTTTTTCTAAAAGTGGATATTTTTCCAAAAAAATTATGAAAAATACGTTTCGATTAAATAGTTTTTTGGCATCAAAATTGGTTTTACCAAACTTCTTTTGACTTTTTTCATCAAAATAACATTGCGCATCTAACTAAAATAAGTTGAAAATTTTGTGCATCAAAATTGTTTTGCGCATCAAAATTGTTTTTGTGTATTAAAAAAGCGTATCAAAACTCAAAATTATAAAAATGTTTTCACAAAAGTTTTATGGACCAACATACCGATCTTGTGGAATTTGGTTTGAATTTTTGATATTTTATTCTTTTACGGATAAAAAATATATATATATTTATTATATATATATACGGATATTATTTTATATATATTATATATATATATATAGATAGTATATATTTTAGATAAGTTTTAGATAAAGAAGAAGAGATTTATGTCTATATATTAGAAGATCAACCTTAAGTCTTTAACTCACTTTTAAGCTTAGAGATCTATACATTTTAAAGATTTATAACATGTGTCCTTAAGAGTTTATGCAGCATTTTAATTTGTCCACCGTATTTCTTTTTATCTTTTAGTCATTTTACCTCACCTAGTCACCTTACTACTTTTAAAACATATATTAATCTATATTATTATATGGGTTTTTAACTTGTGCCCTAGGGCACAAGTTAAGCACACGAAAGTACACAGAGATCCACGAAAAAATACACATGAATACACATAAAAATACAGACAAGTGTACTTTTATGTGAGCTCCTATGTACTTTATGTGTACTTTTGGTGAGCTTAACTTGTGCCTTAGAGCACTTACATTAATAACGCCACCTCCGGCGTTATCCAACTATTCTATATCGTTAGCCAATGGAAGAGCAGCGTTATAACGGCGTTAGAGTGGCGTGAAAAAAATAAAATAAAATAAAAATATATATATATATATAAAGTTATATATATATAATATATATATATATATATATATATATATAAAAAAAAAAAATCATTTCAACCCCCTAAACCATTTCAAATAAATTTTCACTTACACCCCTCAACCTATTCAAATTCAAATTTAAATTATCTTGGTTAATTAGGGCGGGATAAATTCAAATTTAAATTTGAAATTTAAAATCAAATATGAGCGGATTTATTCAAACTCAAAATCAATTCGCTTATATATACAACTCTACCGAGTTATTTAGAACACACAACACACACAAGTTACACACAACTCACACACAAAAAAATGTCTCAAAGATTTTTCTCAAGAATTCCAAGTCCGGAAAAGTTGTGGAAACCGACTTTCCAACTCCAACTCGATTCTTGGAAACCGACTTCCAACTCTACGAGTTTGAAGTTTACTCAACACCACATGAATACATCTTTCGATTTTCCAACCGGAAAATGTATTTTAAACTCTCCACCGTGAACAATCCAATTGTTCCAACTCCACTGTCAACACTCCACGGGTGGATCTTGAAAACAACCCATTCGGGTTAAGTGAGGCTTCCCGTCAACTTGAACAAGATCTTGAAAACTATAGGAGATTATGGAAGAGCGGCGCGAGGAAGGCTGCTCGTCGTGAAGCGAAGCAAGGAAGCTCGGTATCTTCAAGATATCTATTTTGACATAATGGAGACTCGGCTCGTTAATGGCGAGTTTAATTCGCCTTCAAGTTCTGAGGGTTGGGTCTCAGATTATTCGTTTTTTTTAAGTTTTAGTAGTTTTATTTTCATCAGTATGCATTGTAGTTTTAATTTTTAATGTAATTCGTGTTTAACGTTTAATGTACTTTGTGTTTTAATGTTAAATGTGATATGTTTTTTAATAAATGAAGTGTTTGTTTTAGTTTAGGGGTTGAAATTGAAAATATGAAATGTTAAAGTTTAACTTGGGATGTTATTGTTGTGGGTGTTTTTTGGGGATATTAAGGTGAAATGTTAAAGCTGATGTGACGCTGACGTGGACGATGTTAAACTATAACTTATGTTATGAATGGAGATGCTCTTAGTGCACAAGTTAGAAAAACCCTTATTATATATACAAGTAAACTTACATATATTCAGTAACAATAAACCCTCACATCTATATAGTATCTTACAGCTTGGCATGTATTTTAATTTTTTTTAACACATCTTTGATATGTTAATCATTTTTTTCCCTGCCTTACTACTTATGCAATGTATGTTAACTGTCGGCTGTGCAATTGAACAACTTGAAATTTCCTAGCTAGTATATGTATATGTTCAAGTAAATGGCTACCTTCATTCACATTTAGAGAAATAAGAAGATTTTATATGAACCGTTGTTCTAAAAAAAGTGTCTAGCTTTTGAAAAGTTTTGTTTTGCTAATTAGTTGTATTATTTCATATCTTAATAATGAAATCATTGTGCCACATGTAGAGTACAAATGGAAGGCTCATGCAAACAACACACACTCGCAGTAACAGCCCAGTTGTATGAAAACCACTGTCACTTGGTGGCGATGGCGGATATGACTGGCACGGTACTCCGAATGTCAGGAGTGCCAGAGTATATCAATCTATACCTTTCATGCATGCCCATGGTGGATGGGTGTGTTACTACGGTAACCCACTCACTAGCTTATTGTACCCAAAAAACCCTCGGGCTCGAAACCAAAGAGACCTATCCATACGAACGTACCGGACGAGGGATACTAAATTTTAATGAAAAAAGTTATCAGATGGAATGGTGGAAAGAACGTTACATAATTTCGAGAATAGATCAAATTCTCTTTAAAGAAAAGGAGGAAATGAAAAGAAGGTTGATAGCTAACTTTGGTCCCGACGGCCCAAAATACCCATGTGTTGGGATTCTATGCATGGGTAAAGTTTTCGTAGATGGGGAGTATGCACGTCGGTGTGCACTGAATAATGAACCTCATAAGCATCTTGAAGAACCTAAAAGTGTTGAGCATGCTGTCGAGTTGTACGGACCAGAGCATTCGGTCTTGATCGTGGGAGTAAATACCCTTTCGATGAGAATCACTACTGCGAGATAAAAAATACATACGGTGAAGAGTGGGGCGACGGTGGGTTTTCAAAAGTAGGGTTCGAGGTGTTTAACTCTGTATTATTCCCGACCCTAGAACTTCTAGTTAAAAAGCGCAAAGCGCATCATCTAGATTAAATTCATGTTTATAAACTAGGTAAATGATCAAATAAAAAGTTTTTAAAATATAAAAAAGTTAAAAAGTAATATCAACTGTTGGATCTGTCAAGATCTCGACTCTATTCAAAGGTTAGGTTTCTAAAAGGGCCAGTCACTAAGGTAGTCATTTTATCTAGTTATTTATTCATCTTCCTTAAATTTCTTTTGCATAACCAATTTCACTTCTCATAATCATCTTCATATTATACATAGATTATAGATTTTGTGCAATAATTAGCAAGGTGCAGTAACGCACACCCCATGCGTTGGTCCGACGTGGTCTCGCGTTGGGTTACATTACCGCACCGGAGGTGTACGTTGGTTCAAGCTCGTTGGCCCGCTCATTGGTTAACCAACGAGTGTTGATTGCATTTTTTTTTTATTATTATTCAAAATTTAAATATAACGGCTAGTTTTGAGGGCTTTTTTTTTTAACCGTTGTAATTAAAACGGTAACTTTTAAAAAAATAATATCATCCCCACTTTACTTATATATACTCCTTTATCTCACATTTTTATACACACAGAAATCAAATACTTCACATTCAAATCGTGAGTTGAGATTAATATAGATCTTATACTTAGTAGGATAAAATCTTGGCATTTATTTTGATCAAAATTAAAAAGACCATTTTATTTTTTATAAAAGCATCATCGGTAAATCCACTGAAAAATTGGCATGACGAAATTAAATTATATAGATACTTTTATATTTTAAACAAACTTTTTTCAAAATTAGGAAAAATCGTATATGATTTGTTTATATGATTTTCAAAAATCACATATGATTTGTAAAAATCAAATCATATGATTGTTACAAATCACATATGATTTACAAAATCATCTTATATGATTTGTAAAATCGAATCACGTGTGATTTCACAAATCATATATGATTTTTACGTGCGAAATTTTGAAAAAAAATGGTTAAAAATATATAAAAGTGCATATCTATAGAAAGATAATTTAATTCTCGTCACGATGGTATAATTATTTTCGCGTAACGATTAACGGTTTGCGAGATATTTAATTTTTTATAAAATGGTGAAAGTTTATTTTATTTTTTTCATTAGAAAAATGAATAATTATGATTGATTAATTAGATCTATGTATTGAACTTTTGCCTTAAATCATATAGCAAAAAAAAAAAAAAAGTCTCGTACTCCACATCCAAATGATATTTGGTTCAATTCATACCGGGATGGCTCAAACCCAAACTTACCATCTTCTTCAAATCCCGCAACACCTTCATCTAGTTTCTTTTACGAGCAGCTCTGTTCCAAGTCTAAAATTTAAAGAATGGAAGGGATGGGATGGGAAGGCAAAGTAGGGATGGAATGAGAAGAAAGTGGTTATTTATTTTTGTGTTCTTGAGTTTTTTTTTTAAAGTAGCGAGGAAAGGAAAGGAAACTACTTAAGTGCAAATATCCTCATTTATATATTTATATATGAAGAAAGATAATTTGGATTTTTATTGTCAAAACTTAATCCCGCCGATTAGAATACGCTTAAAAATAGTTTTTGGTCCTTTGCACTATGACTATTATTTACATGGCCCTTATATTGCACTTTCAGATAACCTTTTGCTCATTATAAAATGAATACGAATAATGCAAAGTAGTTATACTTCATTTGTTTCTCATCAGTAAAATGAATACCGAATGCAAAAAGTCATAATTAAGTGATTAAAGTATCCATTCAAATTAACACGTTATAAAGCTGTATGATAGTCAAGAACTAAAGCAAAGAAACATCGGAGAGGCGTCATTTAACAGAAGTATCCATTCAAATTAGCACGTTATAAACTGTATGATAGTCAAGAACTAAAGCAAAGAAACATCAGAGAGAACTGTCGTTTAACCAGACATATCAGCAACAATCTTTAAAAGTGATGATGCGAAGTACCCAAAAAAAACATCATATGTCATTCTTAGGAGTCCACGTATTCAAATGCAGTGGAAGAGGGTCCTATTATGATACCTAAATTATGAGTCACTTTAAGAAGTGCAGATAAACCTAATCCCAATGCAAATTTACCTGCTTAACTCATTAACAATTATAACAAAACATACTTTAGTTATCATGGTTATTTAATTGGGTTGAGTTATTAATACCCCCATTTGGTTATTAATACCCCCTCTCTTTTTTTTTTTTTTTTTTTTTTTTTTTTTTTTTTATATTTTTTTTATAATTATCAAATATCAGCTATAAATCGAAAATGGAATGTAAATATAAAGTTTAATAAGCAAACAGCTTAAAACCGTCAAAAATCTGAACAATGACAAAAAGCGTGTTGTCTTGGAAAAAGCGGGGGGACGAAAATGGGACAAGGGTGGCGGTACTGGTAGCCCCGTAGCAATAGAAGGACCCATTTAATTATCATCATCGATGCGCATTCATGGTTATTTAATTATTATTATTGTAAACAATGTTCCTTCAGTACGCATTCATGGTGATATGATCCATGGTTATTTAATTATTATTGTAAACAATGTTTCCTTCTAGTTATCATCATCTGTACTTGAAACATAACAATTAACAAATCACTACGATGCAGATTAAGAAACTTACACGTTTTATGTTTTGTGAGAGACAACTGTATTCTGCAGATTGGTGTGATATGGGAGAAGTAGGTCAAATATATAAAGATCATGCATGATTATTGAGGATAATATGGTAATTTAACTTATGCCTGTAATCTTGAAAGTCCGCTTCTCTTCTCAATCCGCCTAAAATTGGACGGAACCAAATATCACTTAAAAGCCCATCCCTTCCTTCCCTCCCACCTTCCCGTCCCCTACCTTTCCATCTTAAAAACTAAAAACGCCCCTTTTTATTTCCTTCCTCCCTTCCATTACTTTAAAAAAAACTAGAAACGAGTAATTTCGTCCTCGCAATATCCCCTGTTTGGTACCCTATATAACTTTTAGAATATGACACAAGATCAATGGAATCAACAACAATACGAACAACAACTACTTCAACAACGATTTCAACATCTTCAACAAAACCCACCACAATATAATCAAACCCCACCACCGTCACAACAACAAACCCAACTGATCCACCACCGGTAGACTCGCCAAAAAAGCCCGTAAGGAAAGACCCGCAAAAGTAGCTCAAGAATCGTCATCTGACCCCCAAGACAAAAAAATCAACGTTGGACGAGCCAAGAGGAGGAACTGCTAGTTACGTGTGGATCCAAATATCGGAAGAGACCAAAAGATGGAATGTTTTTGAGGCAAGATTCTTTCTACATACAACTCTAAGGCTCCATTCGAACGTACCAAAGATATGCTTACGTCAAAGTGGGCGACGTTGAATACAAATTGTCAAACGTTTAATGCTATACACTAACGCGCAATGTTTGTGTAAAAGTGGTGAAAATGAGATGGATGTTTTAAGGCAAGCCAAAAAAAAATTTAAGGATGAGCATAAAGGAAGATCGTTTGGTCAAGAGTCGTCGTGGGAGATATTGCACGCTAGCCCCAAGTGGGATTCGCCCGATCCGGTTCCGATTCCGACGGTTAACGTCAAGGGCACGTCAGGAGGAAACATCGGAGGAAACGCCGTGCTATTCAGCGAAGACAAGAGACCACGATCCCCGGGAGCACGTACGGCAAAAAAGACGAAATCCGAAAGCTTTGTAATGCCATCACAATATTTATTTTTACAATCGGAGATTAGATATATACAAACCGGAAGTTCAGCATGATTAATAGAAGGATTAGCCCCGTTCCATATATAAACCACCATAATAAATACTAGCTCTCTGTGTTCAACCGGTATCAAATCTTTGTGATGCCATCAAAACCGTTAATCAAATGGTAAATCCTAATAATTTTGGTCACTTTTATACATGAGGAATCACCACTAAAAGGAAAATGATCATATCCCTTTTATTGTGTATGAAATTTATGGTTTCTATTGGTGTAAAACCACTCACCTCAATTCAAAATGAGAAGCAATTATCTATTGGTAGCAAATGATTATATCGTTCATTCCAGTTGCCACCAAACCACCTGGTTAAAAAAACAAACGGTTCATATAGGGTGCCAATGGATTTCAAGTTATACAAGTCCAGTTTTCAAAAGCGCGCCTACAACCAAGAGGAACCGGACAGAAGCAGCACACATCAGCTAAAGTGGTGGTTTGAGCTTTCATGACTTCATTTGCTGATTATTTGTTTCTCATTTCTTTTTTGGTCATGTTATACTTGTAGCGTTTTCTATTTGTTAAGGTTATATTTATTTGTTTTGTATGTGTGTGTGCAACACTGCAACGAGAAAAGGAGGTGGGGGTTCTTTCAGACACTTTCTGAAATTGTCGTAAGAAAACTTGAAACACATTAGCAAGTGTTTTCAAGTTATGAATATAAGAAAACTAATGACAATAAAATGTGCAGTACAAAGGCATCATGCACGAACACTAACACAGTGCAAAACGTATAAACCTAGAAGTTAGGATGCATAGAGTACAATTAATAATGCATGTTGCAGACGCCAGACGCAACACAAAACCATAACCACTAGTTTCAAGGGATTAGAGACATACAAACTTGGATGAAATATGTGTCCCAAGTAATGCATCAAAAAGGCCCCTAAGCTAAGCCACTTGTTACTTTTGTATCATATTGACATTTAAACAGCCAACCAAAGATGGATCGCCATAGCATATCTATATAATTTTAGAGGAAATAGTATCGGCTGGCTGTACTTCACCAAAAAGGCCATCAGAATATCAAAGCCCTGAAAATTGAATATCACAAGCTACATCAAAATACATGATAAACAACCCACCTTCCCTTTTGAACATGTAGTGTATTTCACATAAAAAATAACTAACCTGTCTACGCCCCATGGTTTATGGAAGTCATAACCACCTTTGGTCTTCCTACGCACCATCCCACTAGTCTCATAGTCTTCAAGATCAGACGAAGAACCATCTACAGATTCAGAGATACTGTTAAGAACTATTTGCAAGTTGATGGGGTGTATCTCTTAAATGAGAGGCTGCTAGTAAACTAGACTGCCAGGAGTAGAATGTATGTGCAGTTTGTGCCAATAGCTGCTGTATTAAAATTTGTATGTCATGTTATTAAGTCCTAATGTTCATTGCATTTGCATACAGATGAACTTGACTCTACTGTACTACTTGTTGTGATTAACTTCACCATTTTCACAAAAAAAAATAAAACCCTCAGGTATTGGACTAATAGGACCAAACGTGTCACATACCTAAACCTTAGATGTATATTGTAATAAAAGAAAACAAACACACAAGACTAACGAAAAGGTTGTGGTTCACATTTCAGACATCATTGTTGATAACTAATGCGTCCAGACTCTAATTTTAATGTGCAAACAAGTATAGCTCATTTATGGCATGTGATGAACACAAAAACTTTAATTATTCTTGATACCTAATCATGATTGTATAGAGTAGGAACTGTAGAAATAAATGGAAAACTAACCTTCCAAAGTTTCATATGTGGATCTCACGTGGGGTATGGCTTTTGCTCTCTTAGATCTCCTAACTGCACTTTTATGCAAGATAGTGATCAGACACCAAAAAAAGCAGTAACGAATAAGACCACAAGTAGGCCAAAATGCAATATGGGAGCTATCTATAATCTATAACCCTTTATAAAGCATGCATATCCCCAACCAACCCCCCCCCCCCCCCCTCAACTTTATAATTTAGACAACGGAACCACTTTCGGTTTGAAAAAAAAAAAAAAAAAAAAGTTAAATTTGTTTTCCTCCTATTTTACTCATACTTTACACATAACCTAAACACACTCTTTTCCCAAAACTACAAAACTAAAATTGACATTTATTACCAACGAAAACTATTTATTACAGGTTGCTTTGTGTGGGTACAAGGCTAGTTAAAAGTAACAGTGCTCCTTTTAATATAAGTCGGGATGACAAACACTTTGTATTAAAATAAATACTGCAAGCGTCTTGGCGACTTTCAATCCATATGACCCCGTTTCAATATTTAGCTAGGTTTTAAAAATGTTACCCATTTGGCCTGTCGGAGATGAAATCCCCACCATTTATACATAAGGTGTCTAAACTTGTCACATGTATGAACTGTTTTAACATTATTGGAAGGGGAAAAACTACAATTGATACGCAACTATTGTATATTATATAGTGATGCATCAGTAAATCAGGACATACCAGTTGGTTTACGAGCTGTAAGTTCAAACTTGCAGAGTGTTCTTGAACCATCATGAAAATCACATTCAACTTTGGTGTCATAGATTCCAAGGATCCCTTGTTCAATGGCCAATATGGTCATGTAGAAGACATAATCCGTGGTCGGTTTATGGTATTTGCGTCCTAATTTGGTCTTTCGAGGTATTTGTCTTCATTTTGTTAACATCACGACAACAAGATAAGTTTGTTTACACGTTAAACAATTAATAATAGAAATTGACATCAAATATGGACATCAGGTTGAATGTAACCATACCATCCTACAGCACTTGTTGAAGGCATCAATGGCAAAATCACTAATAAAATTAATGATGATGTCATCCTTCTTAACTGTCGTTAAATCCTTCTCTTGAATTGGGTAACTTATAAATTTGCGTGCAGTCTGCCACAAGCATATAATATGTGATAAAATAGGTATGTCACACAAACAGTGTATATGAATAATGAGTGTGCCAATAGATATAAATAGAAAGAGAAAGATGGATATCTAATACATACAATTGCTTCATCGAGCTTTTTAAACTTCATCCACGTTTCCTGATCCTCTTTATCCAACGGAACATTATAGACTGGAGGGAAAATTCCTGAAAGAGCAAACTTACCAAATTATTATCCATGTGTTAATTATGCGAGAGACTACACACCAACCACGTAACAACATTATCGTTTATTAGGAGATTGCATCTACAACAAAAACTTGATTCCCCTTACGTGTATTTGTTGGATAAATAATAGCTGATCAAACTTACAACAATACATGCAGACTCATTCTTACCTAGCAACATTGTTATTTACCATTTTGAGTATAAACTTCACAATAAATAATTCATATATAATGGTCAAATGAATGGAAATACGTACTAGGTCCCTCCTTAATCTTTTTCGTTTTGGCTTGAAACGGTTTACACTTTTGGCCACAAGGGTCTTTGGCGGTGGCGGGGGGTTGCAAGAAGAAACCAGTTAGTTACGTATGAGTACAAAGCGAAAATTTTGATGTTCAAAGGTGAGAACTTACTTTGATACAAAATAAATAAACCTAATCAAATGTTGGCTTCATAAAAGTTGCAGAAAAGATATCATAATATAAAGGCATGGAACGTACTATTTCCAATCAGATGGCAGATTATCATTCATCTTGTGGTATCTAGTACTCATGCGAATCATGGCTTCAACATGACGCAAATCCATTTTAGCATCCTCGTCGTTCTTGTTCATTTCCAAACGCTTCATCAGTGCAAGTGCTTGCTGAACGTCATTATATATATCCCCGGGAACTTCACATCCAAGCCCTATCAAACCAATGACAAAGAAAAGTTAAAAAAAGTTGCCAATTTGTTGTTTTTTAACATCAAAAGAAAGATGGCTAAAAGAACAGGAATGCATACCATGTTTCTTCACAGTATTGCTTCCATTCTCCTTGTCAATCCCATGAGCATCTAGACGTATCTTAGCAAACTTGCGTATGTCGTCCTCAACCTGAAGAATTGACCAAATAAATTAATAAAAAATCTACAAATAACAGTTAAACTACTCTGACAACCAACAGTTTGGTCTAAAAAGGATGTAAAGCATTAAAACTGTCTGTTTGATCCAAGAAAAGCATATAGTAACAGATAAATGGATGATCCAGCAAAACCAAATTATTAGGGTAAAGTGATAAACAATCCTAAGAAAAGCCCTCACTAATAAGCTTAGAGGGTGTGTTTGGGATTGCTTATTTTTTATGTATATGCTTCTGCTTATAGATTTCATCAAATCCATCTAAAAAAGGTCTAGGATCAATAGGGGGTATTTGTCTAAGCTTATATTATGGGCTTAAGCTTCCGATTCATACCGCTTATGTCTTATGTAGCTCATAAGCCCATGTCGAGTATTTGTATTAGCTTATAAAAGTAAACTGATAAACTCAAGTGTTGGCACTAGCAATGGTAATATGACATGTATTTGGGTTAACAGTATGGGTACTATAATACGAGTCAAATAAGCCACAGATTTTGGGCTTATGAAAACCACCTTATACAAGCTCAAACACTTGAATTGGCTACTTCGACTAAATAAGACCCTTAAAAAGCTAAAACAAACACCCCAAAAGTTTCATAAGAAATAGGCATTTTGAAGTAAGGAGATGGAGAAGTAAAAAAATAAAATACCCCGTATTCTTGATCTTTAATAAAGCATATCCAAATACCCCTTTAAATTATTCTTCAATAGTAATTTAAATATCCATACCAATAACTAAGCAGTGTTCATTTGTACAGTTTTCGGGTTTATTGAACAGTTCAGTTTGGGTTCAATAGTTAATTTCATTGTATGCAAGTATTTGTTTAAGCTTATTAGCAGGCTTATGGCTATATAAGCTTAAACAAACACCCCATGGCTACAAATTAATAGTTCGGTTTGGTTTGGTTAAAATTTTGTCAATCCATAAACCAAAGCAAACCATAGAGCTTAATATTTAGCAAAACCCATAATTTTCTACAAGCAAGTAGTAAAATAAGAAGCATTCTTACATTGTAGGATGAGAGCTCCTCCTCCTTGGTGGTGTGTGATGACCCAAATTCTTTACTGTTCAACAAACAATTTAAAAAAAATAAAACATCAATAATCAAACAAATTAATAAGCACAAAGATAGACAGAATTATGAAAAGTACCGGCTCCTCCTCAGACCCATGCCTAAAGTGATGATTTGGGATATTCTGCGTTTGGTGTTATGACCCAACACCAATTATAATGTTTAGAGTAAATTACACCGTTTAGTCTCTCTGGTTTAGCTCGAATCACTATCATGGGCCCTGATCTTTTATCTATTTATTTTTTTTATTCTTTTAATCTTATTTTGAAACTAACGACTCGCGCTTTGCGGCGAGGTGTTTGAATAAAAATTTATTGATTTCCGTGTTCGACAATGTATTGTGTATAAGCAGTAGCCCATTGCACAATAGATTGGAATGTCACCTAATATGGTATGTAACAAAATAACAGGCGTGCAAGCATAATAATTAACAATGTGTGAATCTACGAAGTTGGAAGGTATCCTGAATTGCAATGTATCATTCAAACAAATTTAACTGCTAAAAATGTTGCACGTCAAATTTAAGATAGCGGACTCTTTTTCAGTATTGATACTAGTGGTTCAGATTACCTATTTGGAAAAGTAACAACATTGTTCAGTAACTTCATTCACAATTGCTGCTTTTTAGAGCATGTTTTTCGTACACATTTTGATAACTAAACTTTTACTTAAGAAAACATTTTCATAAAGAAAAATCATACACATGAACAACAGAAAAAACATCATTAACGGTTAACTGGTCAAAATGGGTAGCTTTAAGAACGGGGGCAGGTGAACTTAAACCTTTGGTCTAGACATGATTAGTTCTCTATAGATAATTAGTACGTCTAATATAATAAAACAACCATCATATGAGCATGCTCAAATGTGGTGGCAGCTTCAACCCATTTACTTATAAATGGGTCATTTTCGCTATTATTACTTATAATGGTTCAAGCAAAGAAAAGTATATCTCAATTTTCTAGTCCTTCAATATGCCCAAGACACTATGGCTTAAGCATAACTTACGATAGATTTTCAGGTATATTGCAATTTTCCATGTTCACACCGTTTCCATATTTCAATGAAGTTTGCTGGAATCTCTGGCCAAGAAATTTGCTACAATACCAAACTCAGGACACTCTTCCCAGGCATTCATTCCAGTAATTAGAGCGGAATTAACTCTTCCAACACCTTTCCCTACATAGATGCCAAGACGGGTGTGTGGACATGTAACAACACAACATGGATCAGTTTGACCTGCGAACAATTTTTTTTAAACAATTTTTTAAATCAGAATAAATAACTGATGCATGGTTAGGAAAACACTTGTATTACAACAATTTAACAGGTTCATACATTTGTTTGGGCAAGTTTCTATCAATTTTGGCTAAAAAAGCTCTTTGGGCGACTTTCTATCAGTTTTGATTTGAAGTTTCCAGATCGAACCATTTATAAGTAAATATTCTTTCTTCATAAAATTTGTATTTTCTCAGTAACCATCTTTAAAGAACCATATAAAAACCTTTTCTTTTTTAACCAAAAGTCTAAATGAAAGCACAACCTAGTTCTTTATACTCACATCAGTTTAGAATTCAAATGAAACAAAGTATAGTTGTCAAAGGGAGGTTTGACAGTTAACGGGTCAAAATGAGTAGCTTTAGGTACGGGGTCAGTTGAACTTTAACTTTTGGTCCAGACGTGTTTAGTTCTCTATAAATAATTAGTAGGTCATGGTATTTATTTTTCTTCTGGCTTGATTACAAAATTACATGCCATCTACTGTAAGTCTCAATCTAAACTGTGGTCTGTGGGTTTACAAGGCTTTCCAAGACTCACAGGTAACTCACAATAAGGCCCATCCGGGTACGAACGGAGCATGCCATAGGTTCTAGAGCATCGTCTTGCTTGCACATGACCCATGAGACACCCGTACCCTTCCTACGACCATGTTTGCAGCCCAGCCTCAAATGGCTAGTTATTAGTTCTGAAACTAATGCAGAAACATGTTTCAACATAACCGAAATTCTTTACATAACTGAGCACAAATTTGAATCTTTTAATAAATGAACTATGTTGTTTTCCAGGTTCAAAATTTACTAAATATTTTAACCTATGCAAATCTAAAGTGGTTTATATGTCATTCTAAGACAAAATAAACAAACACAAATAAAGCACTTACCCAAGTGAAATTTGTAGTCCAAGGTGCCATAGAATTATTTTGTGCAATTTATAGATAAGAGTTTGTGTATGATGATGCAACCCTTATTATGTCGCTCTTAACCAAGACGTTCCTCGACTTTTAGGAAAGGTATTATACATGTTTACCTACAAATACATAGAACCATGTCATTAAAGTGACACTGAAAAACCTATGGATATCACATTCCCCAACCTATATTTAATCATATGTACCAATAAGATAGATGCTGCTGAGTAGCAAAAAGAAAATACCTTTTTTAAGCATTGATTAGTTACTAATATATTTCTTGTCACATATATTGTTGCAAAACGTTGATAAACCTTCACCATTGGGTATAACAATGCAATATACCTCATGGTTACTATGACTGCCAAAATTATGAAGGTATGCTTCTAAGTTTCAAAAATTGATATTGCATAGTTGTTATTAGATGTGCAAGCATGCGACTATATGCAATCATCCTTATTCAAAATAATCAAAGAACATATATGTGCAAAAATATTAACGGGGTTGAATGGTTTTATCGATTAAACTTAGATTTCAAAGATTTAGATACAATTCTATGTGAAATCTTGTGGATAACTAAGTAATGACAATGCAATAATATAAGTAAGTAAAGAAAGCAAGTAAAGTAAAGGATAGAAATTAGCGACATAAGTGATTTATAGTGGTTCGGCTACAAGGACCCTTCCTCGCTCTACTCCACTCCCAGTACCCAACTCGAGAGTTCAAGCACTATGTCAACAAGCTCCTTCAATCCGTGGAGAAGCCTCACAACGTCGCTTACACTTTATTCGGTACTAAGCTAAATACCGAGTTCTTTTACAACGGAGAACCAATCCAACTACACAATTTTAATACAAAAACTTTATGAAACAAGAAACACAAGATATACTATTGAGAACTTTTGAGGATGATCAAGTCGAGCAAGGCCTTCTTTTGAAGCTTGGATGACTTGTATGCAAATTGCGATCTCGCCACCAAATTCAGTGAACTATTAAAGCTATCGAGGAGTACCCTTCGTGAAGGATCTAAGGAGAATCACAAGAAAGAAAACAAAACTACAAGAATGATCAAGGATCAGAGGTTAGAGGAAATTAAGGTAATATAAGAGAGAGTTGTAAGAAAAAGGGTGAGAAAGAATGAAGAAATGACTCACTATTTATATACTTGTGTGGCCATTGTTCACCTGGTTCGGTTGGATCCCTTCCTAAAAGGATCCGGCCAGTGTAAACCAAGGGATCCGGCTATCTGGTAGTACCAATCCGGATTTTGGTTACAAACCGGGTTATGGGTCATGGTATTGCACCATAGGTCATGGACTTTGAGTCATGGGTACCCAACTAAGTATTCTTATAGACTCTAATCTAGCCACGGGAGCATAGGTCTCATCAAAGTCTATGCCTTCTTGTTGATTATACCTTGGGCAACGAGTCTAGCTTTGTTTCTAGACACTACACCGCTTGCATCTAACTTGTTTTTATATACCCATTTAGTTCCTATTATGGTTTGGTTATTAGGTGGAGGACAAGTGTCCAAACATCATTAGAAATAAGTTGATTTAACTCTTCTTGCATAGCCATTACCCAACTTTCATCTTTTATGGCTTGTGTATTTTTAGGTTCTATGGTTGAGACAAAACAAAATAAACTACTTTGGTTTTGGACTTCAGATCTTAAGGTTATTTCATTTAACTTTCCTATGACCTTATCTACGGGGTGATCTTTAGACTCTTTAATATTGATGAATTCATTGTTTAATGATTCATCTTCTTTGTTTATATTTTCCTTGATTTCTATGGCTTCACTTTCGATTATCTCGTCATCGACAAGAGGTTGGGTAGGTTTAGGTGGACTTTAATCAAATTTTACGCTTAATGATTCTTCAACCTTCATTGTTTCTTTATTTAATATAACATAAGCTTTACTATTAGGAGAGTAACCTAAGAAGATACCTCCGGTTGATTTAGGATCAAATTTGGTTAGGTAATCTTTAGTGTTAAATAGAAAACATTTGCTACCAAAGACTCTAAAATGTTCTAACGTAGGCTTTTTGCCTCAAAGTAACTCGTATGGAGTTTTTCCTAATACGTTGATGTATCATGGTGCGACTCATTTCTTGTAGGGTTGTATTTTTCCTTTCAACTACCCCATTTGATTGTGGAGTGCGAGGAGCCGAGAAATTGTGAGTAATGCCATTAGCCTCACAAAAAGCTCCAAATTGCACTTCATTATCAAATTCCCTACCATGATCCGTTCTAATAGACACTATAGGACTTCCTAATTGTCTTTGGATTTTCTTACTTAATATTTCAAAGTAATCAAACGTTTCAGTTTTATTCTTTAAAAATTTAGTTCATGTGTACCTAGAGTAATCATCCACTATGACCAAAGTATAGTAGTTACCTCCATAACTTTGAATAACGGATGGACCAAATAAATCCATGTGAAATAGTTCTAGACACTTAGTAGTAGAGACCAATTTTTAGCTTTGTGACTAGCATGGACTTGCTTTCCTACGTTACAAGCATCACAAAAATGATGTTCATATTTTAATTTTGGTAGATCTCTTACTAGTTCTTTAGATGATAGCGATTGAAGAAGTCGCATATTGGCGTGACCCAATCTTCGATGCCATAAGGTCGAAGTATCATCCATAGAAGTAAGACAAAGTTTGTCTTTAGGTTCATTATTGATTTTAATGACATAGATTCCATGTTTTCTAATGCCTCTTCCTATAGTAATACCATTTTTTTAAATATTTTACTACCAGTTTCACTAAAAAGTACGTAACACTTTTTATCACATATTTGTCTTATACTTAGAAGGTTGAAGTTTAGGTTTTCTACGTGACACACATCGTTAGTGGTCAAAGATTTGTGAGAAATTGTACCTTTACCGATGATTTTTCTCTTGCTATTACCAAATACCACATTCCCTCCATTGAAGGATTCGTATGTGGAAAACAAGTATTTATTATCGGTCATGTGCCTCGTGCACCCACTATTCTTGATCCATTCATTCGGATCTAGGTCAACCTTTAAGCACACCTAAAAAAATAATTAACTCAAAGTTTGGTCCCCATTTGTTCATGGGTCCATTAGTGTTATACATTTCATTCATGTTAGCATATATGGAAAAGGTGAGAATGCATTCCATGGTGTAAAGTTTTGAAAAGGAAAAACATTTAATACATTAGGATTCCATCCCATTTGATGGTGATTACTTCTCGGATAAACATTATTAGGTCTCCTTATAAATGTGTTTGGTTTTGAAAACGATGGACCTTTGTCTCTCATAAAACTTTGATTTTGTTTTAGTGGAGGTGGTTGTTTAACAGTAACGTGGGTTGGTTTCTTCTTATTAACGATAAGAAAATCGGTTCTAGATGAAGTAGCTATATTATTTTTAGTGTTTACATCTACAGACCCACGGATCCCTGTTTTTATACTAGACGGTTCCCTTTTCAAGGGATCCGTGACTACAGTAGCTTGTTTTTCAGTTGCTTTGACGAATTGTGTTCCTTTATTCTCGCTAGTTGATGCATTATGTTCCTGAAAACATAAACCCTTTTGATTGTTTCCTATTTTAACACTATCTAGTATTGTATTTAGAGTATTAGTATTCATTCTAGCAATCTTGGAATCAAGATTATCAACATGTGTTTGAAGTTGAACGCAAAGCTCACATTCCCCACTTGCTATCTTCCCTTTTTCTAAACGTTTTAATTTGCCTTTTAACTCAATGACTTCCTTTTCTAAACGCTCATTTTGTTTTCGAATCTTATTTTTGTTAATTACTTTAGACTAATTTTGCAAAGTTTATCATATTCACGATGCAATGAATCATCATCTAATGATGAGCTACTATAATAGAGAGATTCGGGACATACCTCGTTTGAGTCATTTACCATGTGACAAATTTCTTCATCCTCCTCCTCACTCATTCCCCACGAACCACTCATGGACGCCGTTTATTCGTCACGTTTGGGACACTCACTAATGAAGTGATTAGGGTCCCCACATTTAAAACATGCGCGTTCATTCCTTTGCTTTCTTGTCGTCTTTGCCTTTCCGGAACCCCGTCTTGTCGTCATATAGTTGCTTGACATATCTTCCCTTTCTTTAAAAGAACTTCTTGAAATCCCTTACCGCCATAGCATACTCTTCGTCATCACTATCCGAAGAAGAGTTTTCTTCATTGCTTGAGACCTTCTTGGCTTTTAAGGCAAGAGATTTGTGCTTCTATTTCTTTTCTTTTGAGGCTTCAGAATCTTTGACGAGGACAAGCTCATAGATCTTTAGATTGCGTATGAGCTCGTCGAGGGTGAGGATTGATAAGTCTTTTGATTCTTCGATGGCCGTCACCTTTGATCTCCACTTGGATGGAAGTGCCCTTAGATATCTCCTAACATGATTACGACTAGAGAAAGACTCATCAAGTGCTTGTAATGATGTAATTATAGTATTAAAGTTAGCAAAAGAATTATCTATAATATCCTCATCTGATATTGAAAATTGTTCATATTGTTGAACAAACAAATTTATTTTATTGTTTTTGACTTGTTGATTTCCTTGATGGGTTACAAATAAAGAATTCCAAATTTCTTTAGAGGTTTTAAGCATAGAAATTCTTTCGAATTTCTTTTTGGGTAAAGCATTGTATATAACCATTTTAGCTTCACTATTTTTGGAAAGATTTTTCTTTTGATCATCGGAGAGTTGATCATGAGGTGTGTTTATTAGATTTCCGGTTTTATCATCTTTTGTAGTCGCTTCAAATTCGCCTTCAACAATGATGTACCAAAGATCAATATCTTTTGACTTCACATAAGTTTCGAATCTATTTTTCCAATAAATAAAACCATTAGTTTCAAGTAGTGGAGGTCGTTGCATAGATTTCTCTTCTTTATAATTTTCAGAACCTATTGTGATCGAAAAGTTTTTAAAATACGATTTACTTTAAAACTTTTAAAATACGGTTTAATAGTTTTGCCGATTTTTAGTTAGTTTCAAAAACTTTAGATTCGATGTTATGTGAAATCGTATGGATGGATAGAAGGTATAGATCAATAAGTAATGTAAGTAAAGAAAGCGAGTAAAGTAAAGGATAGAAATGAAACAACCGATTTATAGTGGTTCGGCTACAAGGACACCTTCCTTGCCCTACTCCACTCCCCGAGTCACCTACTCGAGAGTTCAAGCACCATGTCAACAAACTCCTTCAACTTGGCAGAAGCCTTCACAACGCCGCTTACACTTTTTCGGTGACAAAGCTAAATACCGAGTCCTTAACACGGAGGACCAAACCAACACAACTATAACACAACAACTATGTGAAATGTGAAATACAAGATCTTGCTACGTAAATCTTGTGGAGGAACAAATCAATCAAGGACCCCTTGCTTGGATGACTTGTAGTATCTTGTGATCTCGCCTTTGAGAAGGACCTATATGAGAATCACAACAAAAGAAAGAAGAACTACTATATAGATCAAGAGATCCGAGATTAGAAGAGACAAGTGATATATGAGAGAGTTTGTAAGAAGATGGGTAAGTTACAATGAAGAAATGACTCACTATTTATAGGAAAAATCACTATTGTTCCTCGGATCCCACGGATCCCTTACATGAGGGATCCGTCCAGTGTAATCTGGGGATCCATAGGACGCTCCTCCTAAATGGGTTATAGGTCATGGGTCATAGAATTTGGACCATGGGTATCCAAATAGATACAATGTATCTAGAAGATGCAATGCATCTAGTCAATGGGTCATGGGTTAGCTCCATGGGTTATGGATTTGCTCTATGGGTATGGGTTATGGATTTTACCCATCCTAATAAAGTATTACAACAAATGAATTATTTTAACAATTTATATTAAATGACTATATATGTAAATGCTCTTACAAAAATAACATGTATCATTATAATTTTTCTTATGATAATTTTATATTTGTTATCAACAAAACACAAAGAGATCGCTAAATATGAATAAACGTTTTTATGATTTATTTGTATTAACAATTTATTTATTTATTTTAAAATTTTCTTAATTTAATGGCAGAGATCCCGACACGCCTACATATATATAAAAAATGTCCCTAACCATATGTGTATGTACTTGAAATCTGGGAGCTCTTTGCAATCTGCATGTTCTCCAAATGAATCCAAACATGCCTTATGCGATAAACCGCCATATCTCATCAACCGGAAATAAAGGAATCATAAGGTGATACTTAAGGATAGTACGATATTTCACCGGTAACATATGCCGACTTATCCCATCTATCGGGATAGCTAGAAGAAAATCATGGGCATGTGGTGCTGTAGACACTCAAAAGCGCTACGTCTCACAATCAAGTAGAAGTGGACTTCATATCCTTGACCATTTTACTAAAAGTTTACTCGCCAATGTTTGTTGGGGTTTAGAGGAGGATGTGTCCTTATTAGTGAAACCACTAAATTAAAGCTTGGAATCGACACGAAGATAATCCAAAGCACAAATATAATCATCATCCATACCACATATACCACTATCCCTAGGATGTGGTCTTGTAACACCAAGATTGGGCCTCGAGGCCACAAAAGCATAAGAGGAAACCACTTTTGCCGAGTACAATCCCAAACTACTAAATCAAATGGGTAAAGAAGTGAGTCACCACTGTAAGTCTCTAAAGAAAGGCCCTCCACAAACCACTATGTTCTCGATCGACCCATGAAACCCTTTATAAAAGAACAAGGCCTCCTCCTCCATGTGTACAGGTAGATAAGTCCTTAAACCAAAAAATAGTTTTGCAATACCCATACATGATCGAAACTAAAGGAGCTGACTCTGCTGGTTGTTTAACTGTGTAAGAAGAATCTTTAAATCAACATCATTGATAGCTCTTCTCATAGACAACCCATTAATAAAATTCACGTCTCTACCAACAGCTCCCCCAAGAAGCTTCACACCCAATGACGGCCTTCGAATATCAATAGGGAATAAACCCTCACGAAGGTTCATACCATTACACGAGGGCCAAAATATCTATGTTTTCTTGATATTAAGTTCAAGACCCAAACTTGTACCACTTACCCTTATAATGTCTAACACCCTGACCACCTCTTCTGAATCTCCAATAACGGTCCCATCATCAAGATACCAAGTATGAAAATGAAGCTTGCAATTGTCTTTGATCTTATTTACTAGCGAGTGCAATACAAGAGGAAAAAGAATAGGTCCCAACGGGTTACCTTGCTGCACCCCAGTGGTAGACCACATATGTGTGTCTCCAATATACAACCTCGTTGCCTGCCCATATAAGAAATCCACCCACAAAGAAATATAGGGACACCTCACCTTAACCTCATGGAGTAATCTTGATCTATTCACTAGTTTAAATGCATTCGAGAAGTCCACTGTAAGCATTGCAAGAGACCCATCATTGTGATATGCACTCAACACCCTATTGGTGCTATGTGAAACAGCCTCAGCGCCACCCGACACTCTGACTTCAAACTAAAAATCACTGAGGTACTTGGCCATTTCTTTAGCACACCTTTCATGGCAACCTTGGAAACCAAACGTCTCCATATAGTGTCTACGACAATAGTCTGAATCCCGTTATCTGGTTTAAGGAGTGGCGTGAGAGGAGCAGATGCAACAAACTCTGCTAAAACAGGCGGACACCTTCCTGTCAACCACAAATTAATGACTAAAGTGATCGCCTTTAATAGATCTACAGAGGTAGCAGACTCCTCTCCACATAAAGCATCTAAAAGATGTTGTGCCCTCGGACCATATCTTCTACATGAAGTACCTTTAGGGAACGATTTGATACAAGCAAACACACTATCAGCCTACGCTACAAGAGGAGGCTCAGAAAATGTATTGCTCGGCATGGATGGGGTTTCTTGTAAGGATTAGCCTCCAAGGCTTTAATGGTATCATCACAATATGGAGCAACATCGGAGGAGGATAACACTTTCACTGTTGCCGTAAAATGTCCATCCGCAACCTTGCAAAGACGCCGATGTTGGTGTTACCGTTGTTCTCTCCTCCAAACTCACCTCCGCTTCGACCCAAGGACCCCAACCGGAACCATCTTACATAGTATAACTACCGTTGTAATACCATCATTTCCCCGGTAGCGAGAGACTTCAAGATAGAATTTGGTGCAAGGATTTTCTATTCACGGATCTACATTCTTGTCTATTTTTGGGCCTACATACTTGCGACGTGGAAAAGTAACAACCTAACCCATGCATCGATAGAGCCGGGTTGGGAAACCACCTAGTAAAGAATTGTTTTTAACACATGAGAGTAGGCGAGGCGACAACCATGAGGGATAGATTTGACGGCAGTGATCGACACATTAAAAACATGATTAAGAAGATCAGCATCCAAAATCAACCCCCTCAGTTATGTCTCGGACTCCTTATTAGACGGCTTTGAAATGCCAACGATGTATCCACTCATGTTGTCGGACCCTTTCGAAAAACAGATAAGACCATCCAGGTGATGAAAAGCACGGCTCACAGCATGTAAAGTCATATAGTCCCCACATAACCATTGACCAAAAGCCTTCAAAGTTTCTTCGGTGTCATAAATAATCCATGGTCCGTAGAAATATCTTCACGTAAGACACATTTACGTTCATCAGTCAGAAAGTGTATACTCTTGAGATGAGAAATTAAACGAGTAATCCCTTTATAGCCCAATTCACCATTCGGGAAGCAATGAAATCCCCGAAACGGACATGGCCAAATTCCTTCCGAAGAGGTAGAGGAGGGTGCCATTTCTTCGAATACTTTTACTTATGGTAATTAGGAATTAAAGGATGGTTTTTTTGTGTTTAAGGACTTACAAGAATTAGGTTTTTGTGTGTAGTGTTTTGCAAGATTTTAGGTAAAAAAGAATAAAATTTATGAAATTCTCTTTGTGGCATTTTGTCATTTACGTTGTGGGAATTATTGGTTTAGTAAAAATGTCACCACATTTTCATTTATTAATTGGGAATGAAATAATGGATGGTTCGATTGTTGGAATAAAATAAAGGAGATTCGTCATTGGCGCTTTACGATTTTTATAAAAATGGGTTCTTTTGTAAAATAGGTTTTTTGGATTTATAAAAATAAAGAAAAAAGTACATGTGAACTTTTTGACAGACCCGTTGGATGGTAGATCCACACTCATACCGGCAGACGTTTTGGTTTTTGGTTGGGTTGGAGGGAAACATGCGTGTGTGAATTTAACCGGGGTCTCTCCTCTCGTAGGTTTGAGTAGCTGGCGTTTTACAGTGGGACAGACTGCTTTGAAAGTCGTCTCGTACAAAGTGGCAAAACACGAGAAAGCATGTATTGAAATCAACATGTTTTTATTACTTTTGCGTTTGATACTTTTGATTTTCTTGCACCTGAGGCAGTGGAGCTTCTCAACATATTTTAACGTGTTATGCATAGTAATGTTATGACATCTAGATCCACAAATGTTGTTTTTAAGAGAATTAGTTTTGCAATAAAAAAAAACTAACGGCGCAGCTTGTTACTTGTTTGCTTTCCAACTCTATGTAAATCCAAATTAATTCATGAAATCTAAGACATTTAATTTAATTTTTTTTACGGTAGAAGTCACTATTTGTAACTAGGTATCTTCATCTTAGTATTTGTCTTTGTAAGAGATCATATAACATCTTAAAATAATAGTCAATCACTTGACAAAGATTTATTTTAGCATGATAACTCTCCACCGAATAAAAAGTGATTCGTCATTCACTTATCAGGTAAAGGAAGAAAAAGATTTCATAGTTTGTATGTAAAAAGCAAAAATAGTTTTGTGAGAAATGTTTGGAGACTGAATTTTAGCGGGAGAATTACTAACAAGTACAATAGTAAATGAGTTATAACCCAATGGAGTTACACACATTCACTTTATCAGTCTTCACACATACTAAAAGGAGCAAGTTGTACAGTCAAATTCAATTAACCAACTGTCATCTAGTTTGACTGTTATTGTCACAATTCTCAATTTCTGGTCATTTCTCATACTCCATATTCATCATTTCATAACGGTTCGTGCATAGTTTTGCATTTCACATTAAACGTTTATTTTCTTATTAAATAAACGCTATCGCGTAAGTTATTATTTTGAACATTTAATCAGATACTTCCAAAAATGATCCCGACATATTTTTATACTTACATTTAGTTTATAAAAATAATAATTTGAGTTACCCAGTGTTTTAAATTTATTTCGTATATAAATTGTTAAATTTATGTTATTACGACACTTTTCTTAAAAACTACACGATAATTACTATATCACTCAAATTTTACAAGAATATATTTTTACAATTTATATGATCTCAATATACTTTACTTTGATCTATTAAAAATTTCTTTTAGCTAAAACTACCTTAAATACACTAATGTATATACAATTTTACAAGTTATCCTTTACTTAACTATATATTACTTACACTTTTACATTACATACATATTAAAAGAAAAGAAAAAAAATGTATTTGTGAAATACTTCCCCCCTTGGCCGACCAAGGGGGGGTATGCATTAATTGGGTTGGTACAAAAATTTCTACATATCTATACTTATACACAAACTACTTACTTTTACTCATTTCATTCATCACAATAATGCAAAGTTAGTTCAAGTCAATGTTTTCTCTCTTTTTCTTCTCTCAAAAACCGGCCACCCCAAGGTGGAAGAAGATTTCATCAAAAATTTACCAAGATCAAGTTTTTACAATCTAGTATACACTCTTGTTTAGGTTTTGAAATAAAAACCTAGAGTGTTTAGGTTTAATCCTTTGTTCTAGTCACCTCATCAAGTAACTAGTAAGCATATCATTTTCATTTTACATCTTTCATTATCATTACATATTCATCTCATCATTTTTGAGCAAAGTATGCAAGACTTATGGATATTTATACCATTTTTACATTGTTTTTAGAGTTACACATATATAAGTCATCCTATAATTTATTCCTTGTTATATATTAGTTTTGGTGATGTCTAGGAACCCACGACACCCTAAGAAGGTGTATGGTAGGATTAGAATAGCTTCGGAGTTGTTTTGAAGGGATTGGAATAGGTTTAGCGCGAGAAAAACTCTTTTCGACAAGTCTTAATAAGGGTCTGATCTTATTTTGTAATTCTGGAAAATCCGACAGTAGACATAAAATTTTGGCCTAGATATTTAGAAAATATACTTTAAAACGAATCCGTGGCGGCTTGAACGGATTAAAACGGAGCTATAACGAAGAAGTTACGAATTTTTCAAGTTTGACGACGAAATATATTTCCGAAATTTCAAAGACACTATTTTTTTTTTGTACGAGTCAAAACGAGTCTTAAGCTTTATAAATTATTTCGACTTATCAAAATATATTAGTATACTTTGATACTAAGCTAAGGACGATAATACGAGAAAACGGATTTGTAACGACTAAAATATATACGTTTTACAAAATTGCCGAACTTTATTAGTTAAGAAAACTATATTATTTTCATTAGACAAGTGTTACGGTAAACAAAGCGACCATATTGAAGGCTATTTTTAACGTTGACGAGAACTTTTGTAACGAGATGTCTTCTAATAAAATCGAGATCACCAAGCGTATTTTTCAAAACGACCAACCGTTGGTATAGCGGAGTTGTAATGAATTATTTACTGTTGCTTAAACTTTCGAAACTCACTTTTAAACCACATTTTGGACAAGATCACCCTACTTAACCTATGTTTTTCTTTATAAACGAGACCTCTAGGATAAAAACTTAAATACTAAAACTTTGAGATAATAACACAAGCTTTCCAAACCTGCTGAGTTCGCTTCCTAACACTCGGTTTGCACCATTTTGCGACCATCATAGGAGGTTGTTTCAACGTAACTACTTGTAGAGCACTTTTAATACGACGGGATGTCATAAACATATATTTTGACGATAAACATTATTTCCAAAACGCATAAGTGGTATGAATATCATATGGGTTTGCATTCACCACAACATATCATAATTCAAGTCATAACATTCATTTTAGGTCGCGGATAGTTTCCGAGCCTCATTTCGCAAGACTTCATTTTGTTAGCATATCAATCACACCGGTGAGTTCATACCCGCCTTACTCATTTAAATTCCTATAAACTATTTGGGGAGATATATGCTTATTTATCCAAACATTTAAACTCTTTTGCCAAACAACATTACTTATACTTTAGACTTGGTGCGTGTAGTGACTAGACTTAAACAAACATCCCATCATTTATATGTTGAAGGCCATTTATTTGGATACACCAACGTGAGTCGTTGGAGGAACATCCCAAGATTTATATGTTGGAAGGCCATTTTATGGATACGATAACGTGGCGTTGGAGGAACATCCCAACACGAGTTGTTGGAAGACCCTTGTGGTGACATTTATACTTTTAACTACCTTATTGCGCATATTCATGATTGTCATTCTATTTTAGGCAAGGTTGTGAAGAACACAGGTTGCAAGTTTTGTATGGGGAACTTGGGCGAGTGGATTTACAATGCCTTTCTGTGCGAACATTTCTCAAAGTATTTTAGATCATTTTATTACAAACTTATGAACTCACCAACCTTTGTGTTGACACTTTTAGCATGTTTATCTCGTGTCTTAAGGTGATAGCATTTCATGGAGCTTTTGGGTCACATGGCATACATTGAGTCTTGTGCTTTTAACATTTACCATTCGACATGTTTTGTAAACTCTTTATGTATTATCAAACTTTGTGATTTCTTGTTGTGTAAACTTTAACGTAAGTAATCGAATGGTAAACTTTTCAAAACGCCTCATTATAGAGGTCGTTTTCGTATCCATACTTTGTGCTATGACGTCATACCCCAATGACACTATCGTTCATTGCGATATTTTGGGGTGTGAGATTGGTATCGAGCCTTGGTTATAGAGAACTAGGTTGCATTTTAGTTCCTAGACTATAACCGCTTTCACGTCGATCCTTTCGCTTCCTATCGCCTTACTCACTTTTCGTGCGCATATGTTTTCTTAAGTATTTCTTCTAGAACCACCTCATTGAATAACGAGTTTCCTTGTACCAATAGGGAGTCCCAAAATCTAGTTGGGTCATCAAAGATATGGAGCTCAAGAATGAGCACTTATCTAACTTGATCTCGTGCAGTTCTTGTTTGATGAGATGCAAGATCGAGCTAAATAAGTGTTACTATAAAGTCGGATAGATTTGATGATTTTGCCCGAGGATGGGAGTTCTCTTGAGGATACTTTGGGAGCCCGCGACCAAACCTCATAGTGACTTTAGAACCCAACGGAATTTCCTATACACCAAGTGCGACTCTCCTAGATACCTACCCTAAATTCCTCCTCCACCGCTTAGAATCGGATGATAGAATGGCTATCTATTTCAAGAACAACAATCGCCGAGACATGTATGCTTGGTGGTATGTACACGTGTGAAATGAGGCAATTATAATTATGGTGGCCAACATAATTATAAATGCGTCACAACCACGTGGACATATGCGACCACGCATACGTAGATCGGTGTGGGTACACCTTAGGAACCAATTGTGGCGTGGTATTATGTTTGAGGACGTTAAGCATAGACATTGGGAACTCAACTGTCCTTTCCTTGCAGAGATCATGGCACCAAAGAGGGTAACACGTAGTACTGGCCGAGGTGGTGCGGCGCCAAGAGGTGGAAGGACAGGTGGGCGTGGAGGTAGAGAAGGCGGTAGCGACATGGGTAACAATGACAACAACGCTGGCGGAAACCCTGATTTTGCCGCCATTATCGTCAACAACTTCAAATCTTGCTTCCCACTATTGTCACTGGGTTGGAAATCATATGAATAACTCGGAAACCACGGAACGGAACGGAATGGCGACACCAACAATGTAGTTGGCAAGAATAACAACAACAACACCAACAACAACAACAACAATTGGATGCACATATAAGGAATTTTCGGATGCAAACCCGTGGAGTTTGATGGTATAGGAGGTGCCTCGCGTATACTCGATGGGTAGAGAAGACAGTCGATGATCGACATCAGCAATTGTGCCACACATCGAGGTGAAGTATCTTGCTTGCTTGCTATCGGAAAGGCATTGACATGGTGGAACACACGACTACTGTGCTAAGGCGAGAGGCAGCTATAGGTATGACATGGGACTAATTTAAGGCGTTATTGAAAGAGGAGTCTTGCCGGACAATGAAATGCGAATTGGAAGATGAATTTTATCACCACTCTATGATAGGGTGGTCACGCAGCCACATGCATCGATTTCATGAGTTAGCCGACTAGTTCCTCATCTAGTTACCCCGAGTCCAAGAGAATCTCGAGGTACATATATGGTCTTGTCCCAAACTGTGGAACTGTGAAAACAATCGAGCCGCCTACAATACAAAGTGTAATATCGAGGCGTGAACCCCGCTGCACGAGATGGTTAGAAATGGTACGTTGAAGAGCAGTGATAAGAGGAAGGAAGCAAGTGGGTCGAATATGCGAGATAGACGTGGTAGCAGACAATAAAAGGGCAAGAGTTTTGTGGCAACTGCATGAACAAAGAGAGTATGCGGTACACATCCCAAATGTGCTAAATGTGCTTATCATCACCAAGTCCAAGCCACCGCCGCTTATGTACAATATGCAATCATCGATTCATTTTTCAAGCCATGTAGAGAGCGTGCAAGACCAATAACAACGGTTAACACGGGCAACATGAGGAATAACAAAGGACTTGCTACGAGTGCAATGGCCCGAATCACTACCGGAATAATTGTCCTCAGTTGAATAAGCCACCGATGCAAGCTCCTCTACCTGTGGCAATTCAAGGAAATAACCCAAACCCCGTGACTCAATATCGGTCCACCCCGAGGTCGAGCATTCTATATAGGGACCGAGGCAGCCCGCAATGCATAAGCTGCACGTTTTCCCTGACCATTAAGTGATCCACCGTATTATTCGGATGAGTAGTCTCATTAGGTAAGAAACTTAGACAGCGTAAGTTTTGGCTTAAGCACTTTGACCATACATCCCGATTTCGCGAACCCTAAGGGAAGACCTTTAAGTATCATCGATTGAATCGCGAGGACGCGATTCTTCTAATGGGAAGAATGTCACAATTCTCAATTTCCGGTCATTCTCATACTCCATATTCATCATTTCATAACGGTTCGTGCATGGTTTTGCATTTCACATTAAACGCTTATTTTCTTATTAAATAAACGCTATCGCGTAAGTTATTATTTTGAACATTTAATCGATACTTCCAAAAATGATCCGACATATTTTTATACTTACATTTAGTTTATAAAATAATAATTTGAGTTACCAAAGTGTTTTAAATTTATTTCAGATATAAATTGTTAAATTTATGTTATTACGACACTTTTCTTAAAAACTACACGATAATTACTATATCACTCAAATTTTACAAGAATTATATTTTTACAATTTATATGATCTCAATATACTTTACTTTGATCTATTAAAAATTTCTTTTAGCTAAAACTACCTTAAATACACTAATGTATATACAATTTTACAAGTTATCCTTTACTAAACTATATATTACTTACACTTTTACATTACATACATATTAAAAGAAAAAAAATGTATTTGTGAAATACTTCCCTTTGGCCGACCAAGGGGGTATGCATTAATTGGTTGGTACAAAAATTTCTACATATCTATACTTATTCACAACTACTTACTTTTACTCATTTCATTCATCACAATAATGCAAAGTTAGTTCAAGTCAATGTTTTCTCTCTTTCTTCTCTCAAAAACCGGCCACCCCAAGGTGGAAGAAGATTTCATCAAAAATTTACCAAGATCAAGTTTTTACAATCTAGTATACACTCTTGTTTAGGTTTTGAAATAAAAACCTAGAGTGTTTAGGTTTAATCCTTTGTTCTAGTCACCTCATCAAGTAACTAGTAAGCATATCATTTTCATTTTACATCTTTCATTATCATTACATATTCATCTCATCATTTTTGAGCAAAGTATGCAAGACTTATGGATATTTATACCATTTTTACATTGTTTTTAGAGTTACACATATATAAGTCATCCTATAATTTATTCCTTGTTATATATCAGTTTTGGTGATGTCTAGGAACCCATGACACCCTAAGAAGGTGTATGGTAGGATTAGAATAGCTTCGGAGTTGTTTTGAAGGGATTGGAATAGGTTTAGCGCGAGAAAAACTCTTTTCGACAAGTCTTAATAAGGGTCTGATCTTATTTTGTAATTCTGGAAAATCCGACAGTAGACATAAAATTTTGGCCTATATATGTAGAAAATATACTTTAAAACGAATCCGTGGCCGCTTGAACGGATTAAAACGGAGCTATAACGAAGAAGTTACTTAATTTTTCAAGTTTGACGATTTAAATATATTTCCGAAAATTTCAAGACACTATTTTTGTTTTGTACGAGTCAAAAACGAGTCTTAAGCTTTATAAATTATTTCGACTTATCAAAATATATTAGTATACTTTGATACGAAGCTAAGGACGATAATACGTAGAAAACGGATTTGTAACGACTAAAATATATACGCTTTTACAAAATTGCCGTAACTTTATTAGTTAAGAAAACTATATTATTTTCATTAGACAAGTGTTACGGTAAACAAAACGCACCATATTGAAGGCTATTTTTAACGCTGACGTAGAACTTTTGTAACGAGATGTCTTCTAATAAAATCGAGATCACCAAGCGTATTTTTCAAAACGACCAACCGTTGGTATAGCGGAGTTGTAATGAATTATTTACGGTTGCTTAAACTTTGCCGAAACTCACTTTTAAACCACATTTGGACAAGATCACCCTACTTAACCTATGTTTTCTTTATGAACGAGACCTCTAGGATAAAAACTTAAATACTAAAACTTTGAGATAATAACACAAGCTTTCCAAAACTGTTGAGTTCGTTTCCTAACACTCGGTTTGCACCATTTTGCGACCATCATAGGAGGTTGTTTCAACGTAACTACTTGTAGAGCACTTTTAATACGACGGGATGTCATAAACATATATTTTGACGATAAACATTATTTCCAAAACGTACAAGTGGTATGAATATCATATGGGTTTGCATTCACCACAACATATCATAATTCAAGTCATAACATTCATTTTAGGTCGCGGATAGTTTCCGAGCCTCATTTTCGCAAGCACTTCATTTTGTTAGCATATCAATCACACCGGTGAGTTCATACCCGCTCTTACTCATTTAAATTCCTATAAACTATTTGGGAAGTAGATATATGCTTATTTATCCAAACATTTAAACTCTTTTGCCAAACAACATTACTTATACTTTAGACTTGGTGCGTGTAGTGACTAGACTTAAACAAACATCCCATCATTTATATGTTGGAAGGCCATTTATTTGGATACGCCCAACGTGAGTCGTTGGAGGAACATCCAAAGCATTTATATGTTGGAAGGCCATTTTATGGATACACCAACGTGAGCGTTGAGGAACATCCCAACACGAGTTGTTGGAAGACCTTGTGGTGACATTTATACTTTTAACTACCTTATTGCGCATATTCATGATTGTCATTCTATTTTAGGCGGTTGGTTGTGAACACACAGGTTGCAAGTTTTGTATGGGCGGAACTTGGAACCGAGTGGATTTACAATGCCTTTGTCAGTGTAACATTTCTCAAAGTATTTTAGATCATTTTATTACAAACTTATGAACTCACCAACCTTTGTGTTGACACTTTTAGCATGTTTATCTCGGTCTTAAGGTGATAGCATTTCATGGAGCTTTGGGTCACATGGCATACATTGAGTCTTGTGCTTTTAATATTTACCATTCGACATGTTTTGTAAACTCTTTATGTATTATCAAACTTTGTGATTTCTTGTTGTGTAAACTTTAACGTAAGTAATCGATGGTAAACTTTTCAAAACGCCTCATTATAGAGGTCGTTTTCGTATCCATACTTTGTGCTATGACGTCATACCCCAATGACACTATCGTTCATTGCGATATTTTGGGGTGTGACAGTTATGGACGACAAGCACCTGACAACGATGTAATCATGACACGTAACATTATGGGACTACGCGAAATTTAATGAAGGTAAATAATCTCCCTTTCCTTGCCATTTCTATTCTTCTTTCATTTCACCTTGTTTCTTTAGATATATTCATATATTGCATTTTTATTTTGAAAGAGAAAAATATTATACTGTATTAAACATGGTCGAATATGTTGGAAATGTATATATTTACAAACATGTGAATGTCCGGATTCGAACTCGTGACTACGGGATTGCACACATTAGCGAATGAGAATTAAAGTTAATAATTAATGTTTATGTTTACGATTAATTATTGCACATTAAGTCCGTTTAACGATCGTTAAGTATTTAACGGAAAATGACTAACGACCGTTAAATGAAAAGTGGAAGGACTAGTAATGGAAAATCTTGAAATGAAAAAGTTATGGGTTTCTCTTGGGCTTGTTGTATGGCCGCCAAGGGCTTGATCCAAGCCTAATCCCTAACTTGTTTTCAAGAATTCCATTCACTATAAAAGCAAGACTAGGTTCTGTGGTTTTATTCATATCTTTGTGCATTGAATTAACCCTAGTTCTTTCCTCTCCTCTCCTCTCTCTTGTCCCATATTCGGCCGAACACCCCAAGCAAGGGAGTTTGGTTTCGTTTTTCTTAAACGAGGACTTGTGTTAGATCTAGCAATCGCTTGATTCGTTGGTTAATTCGTACAGTACAAGAACGTGGTTGTAAGACATTATTCTTACACCATTTGGTTTGAGTTGTAGAACGGTGAGGACAACTCTCTAATCCACTTCTTGGTCTTGCTCAAGAGATTTGATATTCGCAAGAGGTCGTTATGCATACTTTCGCTTAATTAATTTATTTGTTATGATCTTTAAGTCTTCCGTGTACTCTTGATGTCTTTATGTTTTGTTGTATTTTATATATCATAAACTCAACAAGTAGCATCACGAGCCTTGTATAACAAGTAATTAATTATGAAACACATAATTAAAATAAACATGAATGTGTTATTTTTGTATGCTTAGATCTAGGGTTTGCAAACCTAAACCCTAATTTTGAGGGGGCGTTTTATTTGGTGCCCTAATTGGGTTTTGTAAACTATTGTTTTAATTGGATTAGAAACCCTAAGATGCATGAACTTTATGTGTATATGCGTAACTCTATTTTAATTGCATTATTTGTTAAGTGTAATTTTATGTCCATGATAATTATCTCATGTTTTATCATAGATCCGCTTTTATTGTATGTCTTTCTTGTTTAAGTGATATACACTAAATTATGATAGATCTAATATTGGGGATGACCTCAATCATTATTAATTTAATAGGATTTATCAAAAACGTTTGCATGTGGCTATTTGATATGCATGACTTTTATTTGTTATGCATTTATTGTTTATTTGTTTATTTTTACAAATACTTGCTTGTTTGTTATGTGTAACAAGTGTATTTTTACAAGAAAAATAAACTGACCTAAACAATGGTGAAACATGTATTTTTAAGAATAGTAATCATAATCGTTTAATTGATTGATGACTTTGGTACAAATGACTGAACGGCTCACCCATGAGAACGAACTAATAAAAGGGGTTTAAAGAAGTGCAGACAACACCGAAAGGATGTCTAAGGTTGTGCTTTAGCGCGTGCACGGTCCTCTGCCGCCCTGTAAGTTCGAATGGAGCTACTTAGTAAGTCATTAAATGTGCAAGCTCGTCTTAAGGGCTAATTAGTGTTGATTCCATGCGCCACTTAGGTGGTAATTATCCCAAACACTAAGTGTTTACACTTATGCAAAAGTACGGTATAATGGATGATAATTAACACTAAATTCCTTGATTGGTGAAACCAATACCTCAATTAAAGTTTGATGATGAAAACTTAAACATTAAAACAAGATATAAATGTTTTAATAAAACCTATGTTACGAAGATGAATGCATGACATCTTTGTACATATTTGATTTGACATCAAAATTATTACCCTTTAATTTAAGTTATATGCCATCCAACGAAACGGAAACACCTAAGATTACTTTCTATTTGCGTGAAACTTAGATCGTAATCAAAGGGTAAAATGTCCACGTGTCGTGAGAACGGGCATGGACGATTTTGCAGTTTCTTAAGTTGGACAACTTAATTGAGTTTTGTAGTGAGAACTGGCAACTCAAGGCATAAGATGGGATAAAACATGTTTACATGGCAATTGAAATTGGCTATATGTAAATCCCATAAATCTAGGAATTGCAATTGAAATTGGCAATTGAGCAAAAGCTCTACCACTTTGTATAAGGTTCATTGCTAGCGATCAACCGATGTGATGAGATTATGACAATTTGGATCCTAGTTTTCGATGAAAATTAAATGGTTATATGCTTATGAACCATGGGTAATTAATTTTCTTGAAAAAGGTTAATTATCGAAAATACTAAAATTGAATTTTGTAATTCTTTTGAATGTATAATTGCAACATTTAACCAGTAAACAAAGTTTAGTCTTTGATCAAGAATTGCTCAATTCGCTTTCAAACAAATTTTGATCGAGAATAATTTACCGAAAAGACAAACGAAGTCTCTTTCCATGGGAGAAGCATGAGACTCAATCCTATTCCTTTTCATGAATGAGAAAGGTATAATAGGAACATTTGAATTGTCTAAATTCTAATGTAACTCATAGCAATGAATTGCACATCTTATTTTCCATAAAGATTTCATTACCCTCATTTGGTGAATGAATCCTTTGTAACAACATGAATGTTGGTTAACCTGAAAACATGTATATGAGTTACAAAATTAGAAGCTAGACAAATTACCGCAAAAATTGGTAAAAGGAAAACTAGCTTAATTTATCTAGTTGGTTTACTTTAACCTTTAAAGGTGCTACATACCGTATGGGGAAGGTAAACATGTTAAGGAAGAAATTGCATACCCAATTTTTCGTTAATAACATTGATGGATAACCCATCATTCACGAGTAGAATACACCTTTAGTACCTTAGTAATGATTACGTATGGTTCTTCAAAGGTGTAGGAAAATAAAAAGCAAGCAAGTTGTTTTCATTGGTTATGCAACACTTACAATGTTGTCGATTCGATGGGAGCATTTGTGTTGCATTACCGAATAAGTTGTTTTAATGATTTCTAATTTAGTGGGAGCTACAAGCCTTATTTCCGTGTAGTAACCCCATTATCTTCAAAGATAATTACTTTCCCATTGTAGACACTTATGTTTTTAAGGAAAGTCATGTGTGTTTCCTTACTAAACAATATAGTTCTACATCTACTTGTTATATCTATGACACAAATCATATTAATCGAATAAACGAACGTGTATCGTGTTGTTTATCTACTACATGATGTTGTTCCAAGCACAAGTGGGAGAAATCTTTATTGTGTGCAAGGTACAACACATATAAATATGATTTAAATGGATTCTCTTGACCGCAAGGTAAGAGAGTAACGTTCTAATAGGAATTATACATTTAAATGTGTATGATTGCCCTATTAAGAACATGTGTCAAGATGATAACAAAGACTACTTTATTTGAAATATCTATGTCTTTCAATATTTAAGAAACAGATTGTAGCCCAAGGTAAAATATCCACGTGTCGTGAGAACGAGCATGGATGATTCTCAGCTTACATTGAACATTTCATGGAATGACATAATTAAATGAAGTAATATGATACTACTTTGAATTTGAGTATTCATTGAATGACTTAAATATATGTAGTAAATATTAACTTGAAATATTAATTAAACCCGAGGTGGTGTTCATAATTACTTTAATTATAAATGTTTATGATTTTGTAAAGTCACAAACATGAAGTGCATTAATACAAGACTTACAATATAAAGTAAGACGTTAACTTGCTATGTTTTAAGACATGTGCATGAAGTCAATGAGTTGATCAAAGACTTATAACGATAGTGGGATTATAAGCTGTTTTGTCTTTTGACTTGGTCAAAATACTTGTGTTATAATACATGCAATTGACTTGGTAATTATATTGTACCATTAAGTTTTACTTTATTGGTAAATAGGTAAGCCAAATAGTAGATGTTATCTTAAATATTGTTAGATTATCTTACAATATTAATTCTAATGAAATACCATATACTTATGGTATGTTCATTAGAAGAACCAAAATCTATTGGCATGTTTGATTCAAGATAACT